>JADRCD010182752.1:5835-17219 GCA_019843815.1 Montemys delectorum
GAGAGAGAGAGAGAGAGAGAGAGAGAGAGAGAGAGAGAGAGAGAGAGGAAGAAATTAAAAAGAGAATTCAGTAACTAAGGTCTCAGCATGTAGGTACGCATGAAATTTTAATGAGATCCTACAAGTTTTAGCAGGATTATGAAATTTTGACTCTTGCACTTTAATTACAACTCATACTTCCCATTAATGACAAAGTAGAGATTAACAGTAGTGTCTAGCGTAACAGAATTAGATTTATTTAACTCTATGACTATTAGAACTATTTTTAATAAATATAACTTCTGCTACTGAGGGGATACACCAAGAGTGATGCCAAAGTAGACAGTTTCTAAAACATCCTCAACAAAAACTACAACGGTATTAGGAATGAAGAGGTGGAGGTGAAGCCCAACAGTAAAGAAGACTAGGCAAGAGTCCAAGTGAATAGAATTCACATTGTTGAGTAAGTATGCTTAGCTCTGGAATAAACTCTCCTTAAGATGTAACTCATGCCCTTATTTTACAACATGGGAAACTGAGGCCCAAATGCAGGACTTCAACTTACATAGCACCAACTTAGAAACTAGATGCAGACACATGCCGGCAGAACACATTCAAATTCAAGTTTCTCAAACAAAAGTCAAATCACTCATGTCCAGGATCCTCCTGGACATAAACAACTGAGTTTAACCAACAATTTATTCACATCCAGTGACTGACAATCTAGTATCTTCTTGAGTGTCTCTCCAAAACTATAAAAAGAATTCTTCCATAAAGGGTTCCTCTAAATGTTCCTTTGGGCTTGCTTCAAAAGTTTTCATTTTCTCACCTAATGCTACCTACCATTATAAACAGATGGTATATCTGTCAAGAGAAAAGGATAATGTTTTGTTTGCAAACACTTGAGTGTGAATGAAGTGTTCCAAGGATAGACCCTGAGGTAGTAAAATATATATTGCAATAGGAATCAATCTACAAGTGGAGGAAATAAAATTACAGAAAGTAGTTTGAATTTAGTGACCAAGAAAAGCATGCAGGGTGGAAAAAGATATAACTACTTTAACTTGTAAATTTAAAGACACACACATAAAAATACAGTATAACTGACCATACTGGACCCTCAGTTACCTGGACTAACTACTGTATGTGTATAAAACAACTGTGACATTTAAGTATGTCAAACTGGCTAGAAAGATGGCTCAGAGGTAACAAGCACTGTTCTTCCCGATAACTCGTTTGAATCTCAGCTAACTTCAGTCCTAGATTATCTAACAGCTCCATGGGCATCGGGGTGCATGTGGTGCTGACACACCTGCAGGCAAGCCATTCACTCATAAAATAATAAAAAGGTGAAGTACTTCAAATATAATACATGTGCTATTACAGTAAAGTTTTAAATGATCTATTACTTCTTGAAAGTAAGTCAACTACCTTTTAGGGGGTCACTGAAAATTGGATTCAGGGTCCCTACTTGTTAAAGTAGCAATCCACCACTGAACAATACTCCTAGATTGCCTACATCTTGATTGATTTACCTAAGAAAATAGTCAAGATTCAGGCAAGTTTTACATAAAATTCTACCTTTGGCACTTAGAAAAATTAACCTGGGGTGGGGTGGGGTGGGGTGGGGAATGGGACTTGTTTTACACTAACACTCAACATGCTGTTTATAACTAGCTTGTTGAGCTCAGTACTGAACACTTTATACTGAATTAATCTCTCACGAGCCTGTGACTTAGAACCAAGCGATCAAGAGCTGACATTACTCTGCACACACTATCTACCTCTGTGTGGAACATGAGCATGTTTTTTAAGCAATTACAAGGGGTAAGCTTTGTCTCTAAACTTTCTACACTCATTCAGACAATGATTTTTGGTTTTTTCGACAGTTTTACTCTGTAGCCCGAGCTAGCCTGGAACTCAGCAGTAGCACAAACTGTCCTCTATCTCACTTCAGCCACTACTGAGAGCTGAGATTACAGGCCTGAGCCACCATGCCCATGACTGAAAAAAAAATTTTTTTTTTCTTTGAGACAGGGCCTCATGTAACCCAAGCTACCCTAGAACTTGCTACGTAGCAGAGGACCTTTTGATGCTCCAGCCTCCACCTCCTGAGTGCTAGGATTACAGGCTTGCCCCACCACACAGGGTTTTGTGTGGTTCTGGGAATTAACCTCAGGGTTCTTCGCTTGCTAGGGAAGCACTCTACCGAGAGCACTACATTCCCCAGTCCCCAGAAAAAGAATTTACACGGATTTTAAACATTAAAAAAAAATTGGTTTCACATACTAACTGGACGAGCCTAAGGAGAAAGTCTAATAGGTTCCCATATCACCCACAACTCCCATAAAACTAGCTGCTGGCCACTATATATTCTACTATACATTTAAAAAGACTCCCCTCAGCCTTCCTAAGAGTTAGGGAATATGGACTTTTCAAACTTCAAACAGAAATCTCAAAACAGCTTGCCTTTAAAATGCAAATTTGGTCTCTCCAATCATTAACTATCAACCGCAGTAAGGGCTCACTTAACTTGTTTTCTGGCTTTAAAATGCCAAATAGCTGCTCTTTCTAGGAATCAGTAGCCATACTCAAGCCCTATTCTCCTTTCTCTATCCTCGGGTCATGTTTTCTAGAGTTGCCAATCGCGATTCCCCCTCCAATTCCACTGTAATGAAGGGCAAGAAATGCCACCCAAACCTTTCAAACAAGATTTACTCTAGCCTGGTTCATCCGAGTGGCGTTTCAGGGAAACTGGATTTAACGGCAAATTCAGATTTCAGCGGCATTTCTAGCCCCCCACACACACGGTGCCTGCGCGTGGAATCCCCAAGCTCCGACGCCGGCCTCAGCCCCGGCCCGACCTCTGCGGCTGCCCGCCAACGCCCGGGCCGCCTGGGGACGCGCGAGGGCGGGCCGGCGCCCACGGCCAAGTTTCCCGCGGCGGAGAGAGGCGTCCCCTCCGGGGGCGCGAAGGTCCCCGCGGCCCGCGCCCAGGCCCGACCCTGAGCACCCGCAGCTCGCAGCTTCCAGGAGAGGGCCGAAGGCTGCTCGCCGAGGCACGGGGCTCCCGGGCACGGAGAGAGGAAGCGCGCGCCCTCACTCTACCTCCAACAAGTCGCGGTCACCCCGGGAAAGCTATTCGGCACGGCTGTCACGACACGAAGGCCACCCTGAGGGCGTCGGACCTCGGCCGCCGCTAGCCCGCCAAGCAGGGCACACCCGCCCGAATGCAGGCGGGAGCCCCGCAGACAGGCGCCCGCCGCGGGGCGGTCCGCGCCTGCGCCCCGCCCCTCCCCGCCCCCTGGACTCCGCCCGCGCCTGCGCGCTCCCGGGCTTTGGCGCCGCTCTAGTCGGCTAGAGGGAACCGGAAGTGCGCTCCGCGGGCGGGAGCGTGGGGGAGCGAGGAGGCACGCGTCCCTCTGCGGCGGATCCAGCGGGCGGCGAGGGGGGAGGCGAGTGGGAAGATCTCCGGGGAGCCTTGGCAACAGGTCTACGCATGCGTCCGCAGGGCGGACGGCAAGAGGAGGGGGAAAGTGAAACGGGCGAGGGCAGGGGCGAGGCCGGTCTGGAAGGAAAGCGAGCCGCTTCCCGGAAGGGGCGGGACTAATGGCGAAGGCGCTGGATTCGAAATTGCTGCCCGGAGCAAGTGCTAAGGAGAGCAGGGAGACGCTCCCCCGCCCCTTGGTTCTGTTTTGTTTGTTGTTTTGTTTGTTTTCACTTTGGTTTGAGGGACTTCGGGAACTTAGGGGCGGCGATGGTTTTTAGACTCCGGGTCAGACTGGTAAATGACAGAAGTGTTTCTTCCACGGCCGTGAAGAGGGGGTGTCTGGGTAAGTCCCGCGGGACAGGCTGAGGCCGGCCTCCCGGTCCTTCTACCGGCTTCTAGAACACTGGCGGGAGGGCGAGCTCATCCACAGCCGCCCGACAAGGTCCCCACGGCCCTTCCCCTAGGACACCCACTCCTCCTTCAAGCCCATCTGGGCGACCTTCCCCTATGCCCACTCACACACGCCGCTCTGCATTATGGTTATATAATTGGAAAAATAGATTTTTTACAGCGGATGCCGCTTACGAGTGTCTTTGCGGTTGTGTGGGTGTAGTCCTTTCTCTCCTACCAGCTCCACCCTAGGGTGGACATCGCTTTAAATAAATATCCAGTTAAAAGTTGTTTGGGGCCCTTCTCTCTTCGCTTCTCAGTCCGAATGTTAATCATCCATTCCGTCTTTACACAACTTGACATCAATACGCAGACCTAGGCAAGTAACCTCGCTGCCATGTTTCTTTCAGTCTTAACCTCCACCCAGGGTTTGGGGGAAATGGCATTCATTTGTTAACCTTATTCTCGGATCACCCATCCCAATCTTGGTATACAAACCTCAGGTCTCCAGTAAGTAGGTAAATACGCTTGTTCAGAGCCACCAATCGCTTCAAAAAGTAGCGATCTTTATCGTGGATTAGTGAAAAAAATGTGACATAGTGTAGACTAAAACGTGGAGCAGAACCATCCTCCACATCCTTGAGTAGCTAATGACAACACAAGTGGGAAGTTCTTCCCTAGATGTCACTTCCTTCGGGAAGCCTTAGTGGATGTTTTTCTATTTACTCCTGTGCTTTGATTTCCTTACTTCTGGCACTGCTATCAACCTATTAAAATGCTAATATTTCCCTCTACAGCCTCACCCTACCAAGAGATTTAAATTCCAAACCTGATCATGTCTCTAGCACCTGGCCACATCCCTAGTAAATACTGGTAGGCAAATGAAACGTGGGACTCAAAGTTTAAATTAAATTCATATGACAGTGTAGCTGAAAAAAAATTAAAACAGCATGACTTGCTGAAATTATGTGGTAAATTCCCTGTAGATACATTTGAAAATATAGTTAACTAAATGTGAATTTGGAAATTTAACTATTTCCTGTCCTTTAAACTTTGACAAAGTAGAAAATTTGCCTTAAGAAAATGTGGTTTTGCATAAATGAAGCAATTGACTTCTTTTATGTTCTTTACATTTGATTCATTAGCGGAATTAGCAAGGGTCTGTGTTTTTCTCACCTCATTCAGTTTTATAATTAACCCATAGAAACTTAATAGCTCTTAAGGAAGCTTGAGGAGCATAAATGGATTTATGGGCACCATATGGTTACATCAAAGGAGCAGCTTTTGTTTTAACTTGAGGTAGATTCTTAAGTCCTTTGTTAATGTAGCAATTTACCCTTTTTCAAGCCATAATCTGGATATTCCTACTACCAAAATTGATCTTGAGAGTCGAAGGATGTTAGAATCTTGTTATTTATCTCGTTTAGTATGTCAGCTTTCTAGAAAAACTCGTTTTCTCTCTGAGACTATATAGTTGACTAGTAGTATATCCAAAACCTAAATCCTAGGCTTATGCACTCCAAATTCAATGCTCTTTTCATACGCTGAAACTATTAGTAAGTTATAAAACTATTTTCTATATATTATGATTTTTGTTGACTCCTTTGTTGTTTTTCAACCAATTTTTTAAAAATTAGAGATGTGGTAGGAGACACATTTCATTAGTAATTATTTGGATTACATCACGAGAGTGACAGCAGTAGTTAATTTAAGGGGCTTAAATTTACATAGTCTTGGAGGATTTAATAGCTGTAGTGTTTTTAAGTTTTACTTAATACTAATCTAGCTTCCAGGATGGATTTTGACCTAATTAAGACTCCTTGGTGCAGTTACACATCTTAAGCACTGTTCCATTTGGTTTCTTTTTAGAGTTTCACAGGCTTAGAATCTTTATTGTAGTGTAATATCACTTAAGAGAAATGACTGGGACTAAGAGCACAGACACACACACACACAGAGACAGACAGAGACACAGAGACACAGAGAGAGAACAGTGCATGGTATGTATTTTAACTATTTTTAAAACAAGTTTATGTATTTTTTAATACAATATATATTTCACACCATTGTTTTGGAGTTACTAAGATTATTTTTAATGGCCACTCTTCAAACAGAACATTGCACATGTCTTTAGTCCCAGTACTCAGTGGGCAGAGGCAGGCAAATCTCAGGCCAGCCTTGAGCCCTCACCACAGAGTTCAAAACAGCCAGAGCTACATACTTAGACCCTGTCTCAAAAAATATATATATATGAATATGTATGTATTATATAAAATATAAATATGTATATTATAGATTACATATATGCATTACACTTACAATACATAATTTTGTAGTAATTTAATATTTATATCTTCTTTATAAAATAACCATTCTAAATGCATGAAAACAGGATTTTATATGATTTTTTTAAAAAGAACAGCAAGCATTCTTTTTTTTTAAGATTTTTTTTATTTTTAATTTATTATATATATATGAGTACACTATTGCTCTCTTCAGAAACCAAAAGAGGGCATCAGAGCCCCTCTTTTGTGAGCTATCATGTGGTTACTGAGAATTGAACTCAGGACCTCTGAAGAGCATTCAGTGCTCTTAACCACTGAACCATCTCTCCAGCCTAATGATATTTTTTTAGAATATGGTTACTCATGATTTTATTCCTTACTGTAGTTCTAATCATACTTTTTGTAGTTTTTATTTTATCTAGTGAATGACTGATGGCCTTATAGGAAATTCAAGAAGCAGTAATAGAAATTGATTGTAAGTTTCTAAGAATAACATGTGTAAGTTCACCAAGGTCACAGCAATAGTCTATAGTTTATTTTAATGTATATTAGTACACTGTAGCTGTCTTCAGATATACCAGAATCATTTCAGGTGGTTGGGAGCTACCATGTGGTTGCTGGGAATTGAACTTAGGACTTCTGGAAAATCAGTCAGTGCTCTTAACTTCTGAGCCATCTCTCCAGCCCAAAAGTCTATATTGTTTTGGGATCTCTTGGTCTTTCCTGACTGACAGTGGCTAGCACTAGGATTTTTGTGAGTGTGTTTATTTTGGGGTTGGGGCACTGTCATTATAATTGGTATAACTTTAGATATATATACATATATGTATATATATATATACATGCATACATATGTATATAGATATACTTTGTGTGTGTAAACATGTATTATATGTAATTTTAAACTTTCATAAAATGATTCCTTATCACTATTTTAGACATCTTTAGTGTTTTTTATCCCTCCTTTTACAATGAGTCTTTTTAGGTATCCAGTGTAAGTCACAAATAAAAGCAAAAATACAGAGAATTTCACCTCAAATTCTATCTGGTGTTAATGTGGTTTAATGGCTAGTACTTTACAAATGTTATTTACCTTCATAATAATGTCTTAGAAGATGCATGTAACCCTGTTCTTTCTAGAATTCACAGCTTTTCAAATTAACTCAGTGTGCCACAGTGTTTGTTACAGCCAGCAGAATATGTTGACATAAAATAAATTAGGACTGGCCCCCAACTAACTACTTAGAACTTTGTGTTTATTCTTTATCTTTCTTTCTAAAGTAACATGACCAGTATATTTACACACTTTACAAAAATGAGTGCACATAATAACACTCATGACAGGACTGGCTACATTATAAAATCAAGATTCAGAAAACTGAGGAAATTATGTACAACAGCCTTTCCAGGACTGTTTTTTTGTTTCATCTTTGTGCAATTTATAGCATATACTTTTCAGAAACTTTCTGCATATGAATAATGGCCTTTCAATTTATTATATTTTTGCCATTTACCTTGGGTTTTTAGGCTGAAATTAGTTCATTATTCAGAGGATAGTAATCTGGATTGTACTCATGTAGTAAGATTTAATCTTCTTTGCACATACTGCATATCTTTATCAAATAACAATAAAGGGAAAGAAAAATAGGTATAGGTGTTGCATAAAAAAATGTTACCTGGGACTAGAGAGATGGTTCAACAGTTAAGAGCACTGATTGCTCTTCTAGACGTCCTGAGTTCAATTCCCAGCAACCACATGGTGGCTCACAACCACCTGTAATGGGATCTGATACCCTTTTCTGGTGTGTCTGAAGGCAGCAACAGTGTACTCACATTCATAAAATAAATAGATCTTTTAAAAAAAAATAGCATTTAAAAAAGAAAAGTTATCTGAAAAAAAAATAAGCAAGACAACAGAGTGTAAGGTGGTTTATTCCTAAATTTTCCTGTATTGAACCAGGAAAAAAGGCTAGCATTAATTTTAGAATATGTTGTTTTAAATTTCATTTTTTTCAGCCGGGCAGTGGTGGCATACGCCTTTAATCCCAGCACTTGGGGGGCAGAGGCAAGTGGATTTCTGAGTTCAAGGACAGGCTACACAGAGAAACCCTGTCTTCGAAAAAAAATTTTTTTTTTTCATTTTTTCCACAGTGAACTGTATAACCATACAATTAAAAACAATACCTGTTATAAGAATGTAACTCCACCTGGCAGTCGGGTGCATGCCTTTAATCCCAGCACTTAGGAGGCAAGTGGATCTCTGTGAGTCTGAGGCCAGCCTGGGCTACAGAGCTAGTTCCAGGACAGCCAATGCTACACAGAGAAACCTTGTCTCAAAAAAACCTAACAGAAAAAAAAAATTAAGTCCATTTTTCTCCAGTATTTCCTACATCATTTCTTCCATCAGTCTCTATACACTAACCTTAGATTTGGGGGTTGGTTTTGTTTTGTTTGTTTCTTTAGCTGTTTGCCTGCTTCCATGATTCCTTGCTTAAGTGTACTTCAGATAATACCAGATAACCAACCATCAGGATGGGAGTGAATGACTTGTGGCAAATTTTGGAGCCTGTGAAGCAACATATCCACTTGCAGGATCTTGGTGGGAAAACCATTGCTGTTGATTTGAGTCTCTGGGTATGCGAGGCACAGACGGTGAAGAAAATGATGGGAACGGTCATGAAGCCCCACCTCAGGTAGAGTAAAGGCTCTGTGACTAGAGATGAGGCATTGGCTGGCAAGTCTTGGTGTCCTAACTTTGTTTCAACTTTTTAAAATTGTCTTATATTTTGAGATTTTAAAATATATTTAACATATCTTGGTCTAATATTTGTATACTGATAACTTAGATATGTATCTCTTACTCTCCAAGCTTAAAGCTCAAATATCTATCTCCACTGGCATGTTTCACTTACTGAAAGCCAGAAGCTCAGAGGCCATTATCCCCCTGTTTTATCTCTCATCTTCAGTCAGTCCATAGTAATTCTTGCCAGTTTCGCTTCCAGAATACACTATGTTCACAAATTCCTCACAGTGTCCGATGACTGCCAACCTCATGTCCTGTCAGTATCTCTGCGGGTGGAATGGCATTTTCACTCCCCTTTGCCTGTTCTTAACCTCTCCAAACCATTTTTCAGGTTACAGAGTGTATAGTCAAAGAGTGTCCCTGCTTAAATGTCATATGCTTGCCCATTCTTAAAATCTTAGTATCAGCCAATGAAATGGTTCAGTCATAAATGGCACTTGCTACCAGGCCTGACAGCCTGAGTGTGATCCTTAGAACCCACGTGGTAGGACAATACAACCATTTCCTGCAAATTGTTCTTTGACCTCCCCATAAGTACATGGGCTTGCATGTACCCATACTAACACGCACACACACACACACACACACACACACACACACACACACACACACACACACGGACGCACGCGCACGCAGATAAATGTTTAAAATGTTATCGCATGAGCAGTGTTCTAAACCATTTTTCATACTGCTATTGGGTCTTGTTATCAATGTGATGATTAATATGTTACTAATTTGTATGCTTCAGGAACCTATTTTTTCGTATTTCATATTTAACTCAAATGAATGTAAAACTGGTGTTTGTAATGGAAGGGGAGCCACCAAAGCTGAAAGCTGATGTTATAAGCAAGAGGACTCAGACTCGTTACGGGCCTTCTGGAAAATTGAGGCCTCAGAAAACAGGGAGATCACATTTTAAGTCAGTCTTACAAGAGGTGAGCATTCAAATTCAACTAGTAATTCTTATTTGAGTTAAAGTATATTTTATAAACTTATACGCATTAACTGTGTTGTGACTACAGGAGTAGTATGTGTAGAGAGTTTATGATAGAGTAAGACAGACCTGAACCCACATTCTAGCACCAACATTTAGAAATACTGGGCAATATTTTTAATTTATTTACATTTTAATTCTTAGTAAATTGGACATAGTAATACTCTGCAATGATTTTATAAATGCTTGAGAAATGTGTCTACAGTAAATAATCCAAGGCAGGGACTTGATTATCTTTCCTTTTAACTCAAGCAGTTTCAGAATTATTTGCTTCTTTGATCAAGGTTAAGGGCATCACTAGTTTATGGATATAAACATAAATATTTAGGCAGCAATTTGACAACATGTCCATTTAACAAAGCAATAGTAGTAGGTTCTATACCTGTGTCCTCTCTAGTTATGGGCCTCTACTTGGACTATATTACCAGGAGCTTCTATGGGAAGGGCTTCAGATTCATCAGAGATCAATTGGTTGTCCCTACAACAGTCACTACATTATTGCACCAGTAAGCACCTCTTGCCTAGCAAGTTGGTATTATAGCCTGCAAGTAATAGGAAGACTGTAGGTAGCTTTCCCCAGCTTTATGTATAGCAGCTTCTGGTGCTCTGAAGGCTCCTGGTAGGAGTTAGGAGGTTTTGTCTGTTACAGAATCGTGCTATAAAGCCCAGGCTGTCCTGGAACTGCCTATATAGCTTAGAATTGTCATAAATTCATGATCCTCCCTCACCAAATTACATTTTTTAATTTTAATTAAAATATATCACTCTCTTCTTTCCTCCCTCCAGCCCTCCAAGTCCCCTCTCTCCAACTCCTTCCATGCATCCTCCTCAAATTGATACCCTCTTTTTCTTTATTGGTGTGTGTGTAAAAGTTTGCAAAAATATGTAAATGCAACCTGCTGAGTTCATTTTTACTGTTTGTGTCTGGTTTTAGGGCTGACTATTTTGTATGGGATAGGCAATTTGAGAACTCATCTCTGGGAGAGGCTAATTCTCCCTGTATCAGCAGTCATTGGTTGCCTGTAGTTCTTTGTCAAGGGGTGGGACTCCATGAGATTTCCCCCATTTGAGTTAGCATGTCTGTTGCTGTTGCCTATCTTCCAGTTTTGTTTATGCAGCCATTTCTAGGAGAGACTATCACAGCCAACTTCCTGGTATATTTTTAAGGAGATATAGTTTATTGTTGGCTTTTCACTTAGCACCTTATATTTGTTTCTTTCCATTTAAAATCATAACTTATAGTGTTTATATAACAAGTATGGGACTATGAATTGTTCTTATGACTGTATATCATTTACATTTTAACTTTTCTCCATTATTCATGAAATTATGAACTTTCTCGGTATAATTTTTTCTTATCATTTTGAGATTTCAAATAAAATTATTCAAATAGAATTGACAAATTGAAAATCTAGGATTGATTGATTGATTGATTGATTGATT
>JADRCD010182759.1:3407-24031 GCA_019843815.1 Montemys delectorum
AGAGAGAGAGAGAGAGAGAGAGAGAGAGAGAGAGAGAGAGAGAGAGAGAGAGATCAATGGATAGATGGGTGGATGGTTAGGTGTGTGGATGGATGGTAGAATGGGTGGGTGATGTGTATGCTAGCAAGGGAACATAAGTAAGAATGATATGCCCTTTAAAGGCATGCTCTTAGTGATCAGAACGCTAAAGGGCCCACCTTGGAATACTGTGACAATGAAACAGAAGCTCTTGACAAACAGGAACACTTCATATGCAAGCACAAGAGGTAGAAATCAAGCAGCGTAGAAAATGATAAATCATTTTCCCTTTAAATAGCTCTTTGATGTAATAGAATACTAAATATATGATGTTTTAAACCAAACATAAAAGAATTCTAGGAAGCACTAGCCTTTCAGTAGCTTTGTGCCCTAGACTTGATCCCAATAAGAATTATTAGCAAGCCTCTGTGAAAGCTAGTGAACCCATAAAATGTATTGAGGAGACAGTAAATCCAGACAGTTCTGTTTACATGACTGCCATCTCTAAGTATGGACCAAGTGGCCTTGGGCAAGTCATCCTCTCATACTGAGTTTCATCTGTGCAATAGAGATTCTACCACGTACTGCCAAAGATGCCCTTAGAGTACCTGAAAGCCCTACTGGTGTTCAGTGCACAGGGATCATTGTTATTAACCCCTCTTAAACCATTCTCTAAACATACCTCTTGATATCCAGCCAACAACAGCGTCAACATTCTCCAGCTGATCATGCCCAAAGCCCACATCTCTTTTCCTATCACTTTTAAACACTGCAGTGGGCTCCTCAGTAACCACCCTGACTATCAAGGATGGAAGGAGAGATATGCAAAACATGTGAAAGCTGGTTAGTTACTATTCAATTTATTTATTTCATGGCTGGAATAAAAATAGAAGTTTTCAATTAATATCCAACAGAGAAACATTTACTTTCATTTTAAATGGATCCATTTACATTAAGTAAAATGTCTTTGAACACAAATTAGATACTTCCTAAATTTTACATGGTTATAATTTATATTTGGCAAGCAGAACCAGTTTTAGGGCAGCATTAAAAATGATGAAGGCATTATGGTTAGAATACAGGTTTTGCTGCTGGGTCCTGACTGGGTGATCTTAGTGAAGTTTGGGAGGATAGATCTATCTGCAAAATAGTGATATATTAATAATAGCATAACTAATGACTTCCTTCTATAATAGTTTTACTTAGCACAGTACCTTCACTATATAAGATTTGTAACCTGTAAGTTTTTATTAAAAACCTTTTAAAGAAGCTGAAAGTATAACTATGGAGCTACAACACATTACCAACTTCAGGGTAGCTCACATATCTTATGCCCCCCCAAACCCTGTATAGCATGCTAATGAGTAGATTTGAGTACTCTCAAATATGTCTGATGAGCATCAGCCTGCATGATGAAGAATGGTCACTGACTCAGGGCCAAGAGATTTCTTGAGTTATAATCATGGCCAGCAATGTGTTTGGTTGCTGTCAATATTCCTGGGTGTGTGTGTGTGTGTGTGTGTGTGTGTGTGTGTGTGTGTGTGTGTATTAAATGTGAAGTATGTTTAGGACTGAAAGATATATCTTTCATTTGATGTTTTAACTCTCTCACATACAGAGACAAGGTAGTCCCCATGGCCAAGTTAGTTACAAACTTAAAGACAAGAGTCTACTCCTAACTTCCAGTCTAGTGTTCCCTTTGGTGACACACTGGACCATGAGGCTGAATTGACTTCCAACCTAGAACAAGGCTAGAGCTTTCATTTAATTGAAAACTTTAAGTGTCATTTGAGAATTTCTTCATTTTAATTCCTCATTATAATAATTGATAGCCTAGCCCTCTGTCACACAGAATCAGGTTAATTGGACGAATCTTTAAATGTTCTGAGAACATCAGGTCTCCTTAGGAAAAGTTTAAAAAACAACCAATCGAACAAAATATGGAAATATAGGAATGTATATAGTTTCTTTGATATTAAAATCAATTTATTTCTGATTAGTTTTAGAAGAAAGAGAATGGAGCATATAATGGCTTAGGGACAAAAAAGCACAGGAAGGACTATCAAGAGTTTCTCTAGAAACTACAGTTATGATGCCTGTGATTTCATAGTCACCTTGACAGCCCTGAGAATCAGGTCCAATCACATGATCTTTGTATTCCAAAACAGTTCAGAAGCTGTAAACTACCATGTAACAGCATTTGTAATCTTTTTTGACCTCTGGAAAAGGAAACTTAATTTCAGTCTCAAAGACCTTGAAGTTTTAATATATCTTTTAACAATAAAAACTAAAATGGAGGAAGAATGAATCATTTTGGTCCTTTGAATATTGGGAATTAAAGCCCTTCTCTGAACTTGGGCTCTTTGCAAAGTGTATCATGTGACAGCTATGGCAGGTTGGTTGTTGTAGACATTGAAATCTTAAGCAAAGCCAGAGCAGAAACAAGAACAGAAGAGTCTATCAGCAATAAGCAAGTTGGGAAGGAATTTAAATACACTATGAATACATTGCTTGTGTTACAATGGCCTGTGCGCATGCCCTGACTAAAACTTTACCTACATGTCCAGACTCCCTAATGGTCCTATGAGGAAGATGCCATTATCCCATATTGAACATAAGGCGGGGCTTAGCTTCAACTCTTAGATGAAACACTTAAGAAGAGCCATTTTTAACCCAATGACCTAGGTCCTCTCTCAAGAAGCTGGAGTGAATGGCCATAAAGTAGCAAAATTTGCTTATATAATTGAAGAAACAATGACTCTTTTGAAACATTTAAAAGAGGAAACACCTTGGGGAAAAAAGGCCATGAAAAATATGACTCTGGTGATACCTTCTTTAGGTGTAAGTTCAATGGAATATTATTAATGTCACTCCTAATTCTTTTATACCTTAACCTCCAAAATAAGACAAAATTGTTCAGAATTATCTATAAAGAAGGCAAGAAAAAGAAAGAGTAGTTTGGGCCTCTTCGTATTGCTCAGAATGTAGCAGACCATTGTGTAGGTAACAGATTCTAAAAAGGGACACTGAATTAACAAATATTTTTGAACACTAAGCCTCATGCTGGGTGTAAACCTGGTAAAATCTCTACTCCTAAAAAACCTTTAACTTTCAACAGGAGAGAAATTAAAATAAGTAATCAACTAATTGCAAGCTTGTCCATTGGTGTGAAAGAATGACACTGATGGATAGGAGTGGTCAATCAGAGAACATCTCTAAAAGGTGATGTTTATGAAAGACTTGAAGGATGAAAAGGAAATGGACATACCAACAATAGAGATTGTACCCACCATGTAACCACTGCAGGATGACCTGAAAGACTACATGAGTCCAATGACTATAGAATCTTTTCAACCCACATCAGAGTGACTAAAGGAAACTTCAGAATAGCTAGCATTCTTAACTTTTGAATTTGAGGATATTTGCCCATGGAGTAGGTTATGGAATGGTGTGGAAAGCTACTTTTCAACAGTCAGGACTATAGCATATTATAGAATATGCTACCTAAGACTCAGGAGACTCTCATTAGATCTACAACTCTCTGGGCCTGTCATTTTGGCTACACTGGGATAGTTGTCACAAATTCATCATTCATTCTCAAGAAATGAAGTTGGCTAGTGACTATCAGGTGGGACAATATACATGAAAAATGTCCAGTGTACAGAACTTGTATAATATGGATTCACCAGTATGATTTCCATGTAACTCTGCCATTGAAGGTTAAAGTGAATGTTCATTTTAAAAGCCCTGAGATTCCTTTGATTGTCTCTGAGAAAGCTTAACTAAAAAGATAAAAGATGAGTCAGGAGTTAACCAAAGAGGAAGCCAGACATGTCATTATGAGTTTTCAACCTGAAAGTAACTCAAGTGAAGAATGTAATATGATGGCAGGCAATATTATGCTTTTAAAATGGTCTGGCAACAAAATAATTGATCAGTCATCAATCAGTGTTTTAAATACTTATTTTGAATTAAACTAAAACACATTAGATGAATGAAAAAACTAAGAAATATATATACAATTCAAAAAGTGCCATAATGAGTATCATCTTAATAGGCACAGACACCTTTAGAATTCAACTCTCATTGATTATATAGATGTAGATATAGATATAGATATATTATAATATATATTATACATGCATATATATAATTTTTGATTTGCAAACACACACACACACACATATGCAGGGAGTCATTAATATTGGCAACTCAGAAGTACACTGAAAATCTTCATTTTATCAAAGAAGCCATAGAGTACATATACACAAGCAGTCTTACAGGAGTATAAAACTGAGCTGAAAATTTCTTGTTGGTTAGTGACATTTTAGCTCTCCTACCTCCATCATTATGCATGTGTCTACTACAATGCTGCTGTAAATCTATCTACATATGGCCAATCACATAAAGCTATACATATGGCCAATCACATAAAGCTATATACAATTCTTGTACAGTTATGTGCCGTACATAATACTTGCTAAATGACTGCTTTGTAAATTCATATATTTACAATGCTATAGGGTTGGTTTTTTAATCATTATTTTCATTGTATACCCCTGTGTACCAAAAAGTTTATTACAAATTAATATACCATGTGGTTCTGGCAATGACAACTTCAATCCCACTCTTAATTGATAAAAGACATAGGTTGTCTGATTGAGCTATGCCCTGTAGAATTGTGTACGTAAACACCATGTACACATGCTTGCACAGCGATGACACTGCCTACTGACTTATTCCTCGGAGTATATCTCCATCATTAAGTGTTGTGTGACTATACATTAACTTACCTATTTTGATTGCCCCTTAACTTACATCTCATAGAAGCTGAATAGAATGGTCTTCCCATTAGGGGCATGGTAGAGTTCTATATTAAGTGCAAAGATCTGCAACACACACAGGCAGGCCACATTAGTCTAACACCTGATTCTTTTTTTTTTTTTTTTTTTTTAGATATTTTCTTTATTTACATGTAAATTTTCCCTTTCCCAGGTTCCCCTCCAAAAATCAAACAAACAAAAACAACAAGAACAAACCCCTTTTGCCTCCCCCCTCCCCATGCCTGCCACCCCACCCTCTCCCACTTATTGGCCCTGGCATTCCCCTACACTGGGGCACAAAACCTTCACAAGGCCGAGGTCCTTTCCTCTTATTGATGATCGAATTTGCAATCCTCTACTATACACATGCTGCCAGAACATTCAGTCCCACCATGTATAGTCCTTGATTGGTGGTTGGGTCCCTGGGAGCTTTGAGGGTACTAGTTAGTAATTGTTGTTCGTCCTAAGGGGCTGCAAACCCTTCAGCTCCATAGATCTTTTCTCTAACTCCTTCACTGGGGACAGTGTACTCAGTTCAATGAGTGGTTGTGAGCCTCTACATCTGTATTAGTCAGGTATTGTCAGAGCCTCTCAGGAGATAGCTATATGCTTGTTCTTCCTTCAGTCTCTGCTCCATAGTTAATCTCTGCCACTCCTTCTGTGGGTAACACCTGATTCTTTACACTACCTATATGCAATGAAATTTTTTAAAATATATACATTCCCTGGGATTCTGCTGTATTTGGGGCAGGGGGTTGGGTGAGCATGCCACAGTCCAATCTTGTCATGCAATTCTGTCCTCGGTGAAATTTCTCAATTTGGAATGACCAAAGCTGTACCAATTTTACAACACTTCTCACAAGTTTGGGCTGAATTCTTTCCCTTTCCATCATAACTTCCTCTGATTATTTTTTTTCTTTCAAAGTTATAAAACATAGACTTATTCCAGATATTGATCTTTGCTGGGAGACCCTGATGCTGCCTCTGCCCCTCTTGACTCCCACTCTTGTTACTTGCTTTTGGCGGTGTTCTGAAGGTCACTCCCCAGTGTAATGAGAGCTACTGTCTCCATTCTCTGAAGATGGAAGCAGAATATGATCTAGAAGCTTGTCTCCGTTTGGAAGTGATTAATGTAGATTCTGATGATGAAGGAAATGAAGACGAGAAATCTGGCTAAGTAATCACCGTTCCAACAAAAACAATTTCAGCAAAAAAAATGAGCCAGAGACAGTGAGAACAAACTGATAAGGCCAACCACAAATAAATTATTCCCGACTTTCAGAAACAGACCTCGCGATAGCACTTAAAGTTTTGTGGAGGTTTTGATTCATGAGACTTCTGAATATAACTGAGACGGAAAGAGGACGCACTCCCTGCCCCGCCTGTCACCAATGGTTAAAAACAAGTATGAGCAGAGAAGTAAAAATGCAGGATTGTGCCAGGAAATGATCAGGTAGACAAACTCCTCAGAGCTTCATAAACATAGACCACATGACTAATTTTCTCTTTGTCATGTTCCTTGGGCCAAAGACTGCATGTCTTCTAAAGAGCTGTGAACAATAAGCCCTCAGTGGTAAATACAAGATTCATGGATGGTAGGTATTGACACGGAAAGGAGGCAGTCTACACCATAACTCAGCTAGACTACCCATTCCTGGGATGACTGCTCCTCTCTATCCTCACCACCGAAATGCAGCTGACATTCCATGGAAACGCACATTGTCAGTAGCTTCTTTGGAGTTAACATCCATGTGCTGTCATCTCAGTAATGCGGGAATGTGCCTGCACTTATGATTGAATATAAGTCTATGACTCTTTCTGTCCTTGTATAGTGTTCTTTTCCATTTGATACCTCAAAATAAAATAAATAAATAAATAAATAAATAAATAAAAAACATCAGTGGCTCAAACATGTCTAAAAGTAAATGCACAAGTTTACAACCTTAGAATCTACTTAAACCTTTCCCCTTGTCAGTAGCTGAGACGTCCTACCCACTATGTACAAAATCTAAAACACTGGAAGTCAGCTTTAATTCAATCTATCATCAAATACATATCCTAAACTTTGGCCATCCACGCAACTCTGTAGTCAGAGTAACTGAGCGAATAGAATAAAAAGGAAGAACAGGAAAGAAACTAGTAACGAGAAGTTGGCCTCCTCAGTGAAAGGACATAACAGTATATACCACAGTCTTCTGTCTGTAGATGGGAAACTGTGGTTTTGTGGTTGTGGTGGTGTAGTTTCATGCTGAAGGCTCAAACACTGGAAATCAGACAACATAATTCCAGTCCAAGGACAGATAATTGGTCTCTTAAGTAGGCAGGCAAAGCCTGTTCTAACTCTTCTTTTGTCTTTTTTTGTTTTGTTTTGTTTTTGTTTTGTTTTTTTGTTTATTTGTTTTTTTGAGACAGGGTTTCTCTGTGTAGCCTTGGCTATCCTGGAACTCACTCTGTAGACCAGGCTGGCCTCGAACTCAGAAATCCGCCTGCCTCTGCCTCCCAAGTGCTGGGATTTCTTTTGGGATCCTCTATTGATTGTAGGGAGGCTGTCTGCATCAAGGACAGTCTTCTCGGCTTAGCCCACATATTCAGAAGTTGATCTCACTCAGAAATCCATTTGCAGGTATTCTTTGTGTAATGTTTGGCCAAGTATCTGGGCGACCCGTGGTCCAGTCACGTAGATACGCAAATTTCACCAAAGTAAGCACCACAACATCTAGATGGACTTAAGTTGCCCAATGTCTTTGTCTTTATCCATATAGTAACCCTTGCTTTCTCTCCCTTTCCATATACATACATATTTATATATGGAGAGAAATTCAATTCAATTATGTATGTATATATACATATATATTCAATTATATTACCAATTCAATTAAGTATAATCTTTTAGTTATCTCATCATATTCTTCTAAAACAGTTCCCACTTACCTCCCACCACCCCACCTCTTGGCAGTGCAGTGTGCTTTCTTTCTTTTTTTTTTTTTTTTAATTTGGTTCATTCAGCTTGCATTTCCATATGGTAGCCCATTATTAAAGAAAGCAAGGCAGTACAGGAACTCAAACAGAGAATAAACCTAGAGGCAGGAACTTATGTCAAGACCATGGAAGGGTGCTTCTTAAAGGGTAGCTCAGCCTCTACCATCCCAGGGATGGCACCACCCACTATATGCTGGTCCCTCTACCATCAATCATTAATTTAAAAAATACTCTACAGATTTCCCTATAGCTGGATCTTATGGAGGCATTTTCTCAACTGAAGTTTCCTCTCTCAGGTAAATATTGCTTGTGTCAAACTGACATAAATCTAGCCAGTACATACCCTATACCAGCTCAGTGTGATCAAAGTCAATTGACTTTGTTTCCTTCAGTCTCTTGTCTCCATTATCCCTATTCCCACTCCCAACCTAGATTACATTATTTTTTAATTATTATTGTTGTTGTTGTTGTTGTTTACATCCCAACTACAGTTTCCCCTCACTTCTTTCTTGCTAGTCCTTCCCCTTACCTCCTCTCTGCCTATCCTCATCCACTTCTCTTCAGTTTCTATTCATAAAAGAGCAAGAGTCTCATGACTGAATTTCTTTTATCTTACAGAATTATCTTCTCCAAAAAGTCCTTAGACCTCTAATCCTTTATGAGATTCTTTCTCATCCTTAGGATGTCAAATGTGAGCCTTCCCATATACCAATTCTTCCTGCCACCCAACTCATGCATAGTTATGGGCTCATACAATGTCTAATGCTTCTCTAGCTAAGACTCTACCAGCATACACAAGGAACTGTTTACTACAGCTCATTGTTAACAAGTGAACTTCTTAACTCAAGAAATGAGCTAAGAAATATCCCCTTGTAGACAGCTGTAGCCTTAGCATTCTGCTTTGTACTAGGAATTCAATGAAGGTCTGATAGTCAGGTTAGGGGTAAAGCTCAGTAGTAAATTACTTGCCTGGTATGTTCTTCATCCTACACTAAATCTCCTGCACCAGGAAAAACAAGAAACAAACACAAACAACAGATATCACCTTTTAAGCAAATGATGAACTAGTTCCTAATGGACATTAAGAACCAAGCCGACTGTTGCCACATAGGATACAGGTCACAGTTCCATATCACCTAATATAAATATGTTTAATCAATCCATTTGCTCTACTCTTGGAAGGAATGTTGATTCAAACTAATTTTGGTATTAGCCAGGACTGCCTTTCATCAAAGCAAATCTCACAATGGTTTTTCTCTAGGTGACAAAATATTGCTGATTCTCTGAGAGAAAATGTATTCAACTGCAACTATTTGATTCATTTCTTAGACTTTCAGAACAGAAAAAAGCTGTTCTGCATAGATCCTTGTGACTTGGGATTTAAAGGCATATCTACAAATTTGGGAGCTTTATTTGTAAAATTAGAAACCTACTGCACAAAGGAGGTTTTAAGATCCTGGAGGGATGGCTCAGCAGTTAAAAGCTTAAAATGTTCTTTCAGAGGCCCTGAATTCAATTGCTAGCCTTAAAGTCTGGCATCTCACAATTACTTGTTACTGTGGCCCAAAAGGTATATGATGCATTTGGAGTGTGCATGCATGTGTGTACATGTTCTCTCTCTCTCTCTCTCTCTCTCTCTCTCTCTCTCTCTCTCTCTCTCTCTCTCTCTCTCTCTCTCTCATACACACACACATACACTTTTTAAAAATAAAATAAAATATTTTGTTAAGTCTAATGTTTCAGAGTAACTCTTGATCTACAAGCTAAACCTATATAATTAGGAAATCCCTGTTTCTTCCTACTGTTCTCACTTACTTCTTACATTTCTCGAATTTCTATCATCCAGGTTGGAAATATTTCTGTGGAATACCATGTGCTCAGTACAAATACAGGCATTTACAACAGGGGTGGGATGGCTGACTAGACTTTTTTTTATTAGATGTTTTCTTTATTTACACTGCAAATTTTATCCCTTCCTAAAACCCTCATATCCAGTACCCTCTGCTCACCAACCCCCACCCACCCCCCTTCCCTGTCCTGGCATTCCCCTACACTGGAGCATCAAGCCTTCACAAGACCAAGGGCCTCTCCTCTCATTGATGTCCCACAAGGCCATCCTCTGCTACATATGTGACTGGAGCCATGGGTCCCTCCATGTGTATTCTTTGGTTGGTGGTTTAGACCCTCGGAGCTCTGGGGGTACTGGTTGGTTCATGGCATGCACTT
This sequence comes from Montemys delectorum, assembly GCA_019843815.1. NCBI lineage: Eukaryota > Metazoa > Chordata > Mammalia > Rodentia > Muridae > Montemys > Montemys delectorum. Next base: position 13,454 of record JADRCD010182759.1, read on the forward strand.
ACTTAGCCCAGAAGTTTGGAATACCCAAGATACAATTTACAGACCACATGAAGCTCAAAAAGAAGGAAGACCACAGTGTGGATACTTTGGTGCTTCTTAGAAGGGAGATCAAAATACCTATGGTAGGAAACGCAGAGACAAAGTTTGGTGCAAAAACTGAAGGAAAGACCAGTGACTGTCATACCTAGGGATCCATCCCATATGCATTTACCCAACCCAGACACTATTGTGGATGCCAAGAAGTCCTTACTAACAGGAGCACTGATATAGCTGACTCCTGATAGGCTCTGCCAGTGCCCGGCTAATATAGAAGTGGATACTCACAGCTATCCATTGGACTGAGCACAAAGTCCCCAATGGAGGAGCTAGAGAAAGAACCCAAGCTGCTGAAGGGGTTTGCAGCCCCAGAAGAGGAACAACAATATAAAGCTGACTAGACTTACGTTTCAGCTTTTCAAGCTGTAATTACAGTTCCTATGATTCTGAATTAGTCTGGCTGATGATATTAGACAAGTGATCACCATTTCCCCTGAAAGGTTGATGCTTAGCATCAGGGATGGTTAGGGACTACCTCCTGGCTCACTTTGTTAACATGAGACTCCATTCCAGACTCCCCTTACTGCCTTAGAACCTTCCTACAGCTTCTCTACATCCTGGGCACCTCTTGGGTGTATGCATAATAAAAGGCACTATTTTTTTTCTCTGCTGAAGCAGAGGCTTGGGAAGTAAGAGACTTCCAGGTACCACCCCATGTCTTTCCTTTCTCTTTGCTTTGTTCTGCTGATCTCTGGCTCCATCATCTGGTATAGCTTTACATAGACTATTGAATTGACTCTACCAACCATGCATAGTCAAATCCCTACAATATACATATGCAGCTCTGCTTTTAGAGGCTCTGCCTGATCCCAAAACAATGAACTACTAAGGAGCTTTCTACCACATGGACAACTCTTAGGTTAGACAGCATTTGAAAAAAAGTTGCTACATCTCTGAGTATAAAACAATAATCCCACCTTAAACATGATGTAATTTCAGCATACAATGCCAAATTACCGCTTCTTTTAGAAGTTCAGAAACCTGGTATTCAGGCACAGATTGTGGTAGTTTATATTAACTGACTAGTTCAAGAACTGAAGTAAAGTGGGAACCCAGAGACTCTGAGCACTAAGGCCAGCTTTGCAGCTTTTGCTCAACTGTAGGAAATGCATCTTCATAGTCTTGGTCTAAACTGTCATGGGAGCAATACACATCTCAAGCCCATTGAAGGAATGTGTCTAAGAAAAGAGAACACCAGTGAAACTTGTAGTGTTTTAATATTTGATAGAGGGTTTCCTAGTTTGCATTCTATTGCAGTATAATGACCAAAACTGATATCCCAAAATACCCAATCCATGGTGGAAAGGTGGAATTGAACTCATCCCCCTACCACACTTGATCCTTTAACCCAAATGGCTACAACAGGAATCACCTGCCTCGAACATTCCTATGATGTAATAACTTTAAATCAATCCTTGCACTAGTTTGTAACCTGAGTTTATAGTCTTCAGACGAGCCTAAAATCTCAAGCAAAGAAATTGCCTCTATGTGGGCTCAACCTAAGGGTACTAATTGTGATTATCTACTCTACATGAAATTATTATAAATTCAGGTCTCAAATAATTTCTTCAGATAAAGACCCAAGAAATATTAACCCACAGTTAAAGAGGACAAGATACTCAGAAACAAGGCTCCACGAACAAGAGAGCAAGCATAGAACTTCACTATCATACAGACTTCAGATATGGGAGTAAGCGGAAAAGGAAGACAAAACAGGTATTCCTGCCATGCATAAAAGAATGAAACTAAATGATATAAAGTAAAAGAACATTTAAAATGGCTAATAAATTAGAACATGAACCAAACAAAATATCTATGAATAAAAAATAGCCTCACACAGCAAAACCCCAGTAGATATGAGGAGAAATGGATAAATATAAATCAATATGAAAATATATTGAAGAATTATTCAGAAAGCAGAGACAGAATAATGGACTAGAAAGATACTGTCTAGTTTAAATGAGAGAGAGAGAGGATATGATTGGAGATGAAGCAAAAATAATTTACAAACACACAAACACATACCTGCCAAATGGTGTTCAGTGAGGATAGAGACAAAGTCGTAAATTTAGAGTTTACAAACATTCAGTTAGAGAAAGTAAAGGTAAATCCATATACAGGGACTAAGGAGATGACTCAGTCAGTAAAGTCCTTTACCAAATAGGCATGACAACCGAAAATCATAAGATAATAAGTGCAATTCATAAAATGTCACTCATTATTATTATTTGAGTGCTGGCATATACATGCTGTAGTGCCTATGGGGAAGTTGGAGGAGAACTTTCTTGGGTATTGGTTCTTTCCTCTTATGGTAGACTTTCAGGAGTTAACGTAGTAGACATCAAGGTTGTGCAAGAAGCATGTATCACAACTAAGATATCTTAACCAGTCCAGAATGTGATCCGCACAATCGTCTGGCCAGTAAGAACGCACGCAGACACCAGGATCCTTCTGCAACAAGCGTTTATTACATCTTTAAGAGGAAGACCCCAAACCCCGAAAAGGCACTGCTTATATATACCCTGGAGCGGCATGTTCACCTCTGATTGGCTGTTTGCTCATTACCTCATGTGATGCCCCGGGATAGGCTGTGACTTGGCGTGCTCTGACCCTTAGCACATGTGCAGACTACTTGTTTACAGGGAGAAGACACCGGATGCCAGCGCCATGTTGTAATGGCGATAGCCAGCTCGGGCGTGGCGCTCTACACCAGAAGATACCATTATACAGTCACTAAAGCAAACTCAGAATCACTAATATGTCACATAACTATCTGTAATAGAGAGCACCTGATCCCCGCCCCAAATTTACATTTATAATCTACAATGTACGATCTCAGCTTCTCTGAGTCACAGTCGAGCTGCAGCTTAGCCAAAGCCTCTACTCCAGATCTTATATGAGTCTGTAGTTGAGCTGTTGGCCATGACTGTCGTCTTATCAAATGTTTAACCAGAGGAAAACAGTTCCAAGAATACTATGGCCATGGGGAAGATTCCATGTCGTGCAGACTGTTGGTCTGGAGCAAAGGGTATCCATTGGTCTTATGAGATCCTCCATAAGAAGCCATCCATATGACAGAAGGTATGACATGTTGCCACAACGGGAAGAAGTGGCAATAGAATGTAAGTCCAGTCTTCTTAATATCCTAATTGGATAAGAGATAGGCCATAACTGTTACTGTACCCTATCTGCATACAGTCCTATATTGAAGGGAAGAAAGTACTTAAGGGCATGAGTGCCAGGGAACAAGGATCAGTAGGGACCATATTCGATGCTACTTTGCCAGGCTTATTAAAGACACCTGTCTTAGAATCTAGTGATGTATGACAGCTTATTCAAAGAAAAGAAAAACTTCTCAAAAATACTTTCATTAAAATGTTCATAGTTCTCTCTATAGACTAAAAACAACCAGATGTCTAATAAACATAGATTAGATAGACAAATCCTGGTCCATTCAAACGGCCAATGATTGTGGAGCATCAGGAAAAATGAGTGACTGATAAACACAACCACATGAAACAACAGTGAACATTTCAAAAGTCAGATGGATGTATGCTGGTGATATTTGAGAGGGTGGTGATTTCATGAGATTTAAAAATATATTAAAGCATATAATTAAGATCTGTGCCATTTACTCTGTGTGGCATTTACTTCAACTGAAAGTAATCTGAGGGCTGAGGAGATGGCTCTGTGGATAAATTGCTTGTTGAACATATATGAGGATCTGGGTTTGGTTTTCTACCACCCACGGAAAAAGCTGAGCAAGGGGGTATAACCTCTAATCGTGAGGCTAAAAGATGAAGACAGGAAGCCCCCAGGAACTCGATAGCCTGTCTAGTCAAATATGCAAGCTCGAGGTTTTGCAGGAGATCCTGTCTCCACACATAAAGTGAAGAATAATAAAGAAAGACAGCTGACATCAACCTCTGGCCTCTTCATGAGTATATACTAGTATACGCACCCCCATGTACCTACCACACACACACATACAAATATAAGCAATATGAAATAAAAAGGAATCCACTACATAAGGCGCACATCTGAAATATAAGCCACATATGGCTCAAATTTGAAAATATAAGGAAATCTCCACCAGGAAAATATCAAACCAACTACAGAAATGAGCACATGAATTTTGAATGCCTGGTGGGGGAGACAAAAGAAAAATCAAAATACTTATTACGTATTGAAAAGATGACAAGAAAGATAAACAACTGAGAGTTGTTAAGTATCTTGCAGCATATCTCTTTTAAAAATGAAAGAAATCAGGACAGTGTGGTGATGCACACCTTTAACCCCAGTACTCGGAAGGTAGTGGCAGATGGATCTCTGTGAGTTTGAGGCTGTCCTGGTCTATATTGTAAGTTCCAGGCTAGTGAGAGCTACATAATGAGACCCTATCTCAAAAAATATTAATCAAATAAGACTCTAAAAATAATAAACAGGCAAGCAGACCCACCCAAGCAGAACAACGGCATAGTTACTAAAATGTAAGGAATATGGCACCAACCAACACCTGCAGTATACAGGGTCGTGAAAGGCTTATAAAAATTGACATTATCAGACCCAAAAGAAGGCAGTTTCAACTTTTACAGAATTGATTTCATGCAAAAAAAAAACAGCTTCTATTCTAGGATTGTCAGTTCAAAGACACTGTTCAAAAGTTCAGAATCAATAATGAAAACATATAGTAGGCATATCTAGAAATCCATTCTGGGAGATCTCATATTTTTAGAAAGTAAGAAATAAGAATAGCTTTTGATAAAGCTCAGAGGCCCCAAGAGTGATCATACTGCAGTTTTTAAAAAGTCACAGAGACATTATAAATATCCTTTGGAAATGTCGTTAACAGGCATAACAATGCATATACTTTAGAAAAGTAAGGATTTAAGAAATGCTAAATGTTAGACGTTAGAACAACTAGTGAGTTTTTCTAACTTATTTGAAACAAAAAGACAGGGAGGAATTCAAGGACTGAAAATTGAGATGAAGTAGATGGAACTGATAGGGGAAAAATTAGCTCTTCGAATCTTAAAACAACATCTGGTGGTACAGTTCAAGGGACAACAGAGTCATAATGCAGAGCCATTTAAAATTTAAAAAAAAAAAAAAAACACAGATAAAACTTAAGCCACTATGTGAAGTGAAAATATACAAAGAGGAGAGGGTGCTTATTAAAATCAACCTGAAAAGAATTATAAAACATGTGTCATGCTATAATTAGTTTAAAAAGAAATGAGGAAATGAGATCATGGATATGCAATATTACATATATATATATACATACATATATATTGGGGAAAATATTAAATTACTGAAATGTATGCAAGGAAACATAACTAGACAGACACAATGACAATAAGCTAGACTCAAATCTCAGCAAAACCTCTGGGTCAGGGAGGCGACTCAGTGGGTAAAGGCACTTGCCACCAGTCCTGACCTCCTGAGTTAGATGGATCAGCATGATGGAGGAAAAAAAAAAGACTCTGACAAGTTGTCTGATCCCCTTAGGTACATCATGGTACATACACATGAATGCATGCCTGTACACATGTATGATCATAAGTAAAATAAATAAATGTTTTTAAGAGGTTAGCAAAATCATTCCATGTTTCCTTGTGAAACTTAAATCCAAGGCTGCATGAAAACCCAAGAATTAAGGATTTTTAAAGAAGACAGGGTAGCAAGATTTGTCTTACCAGGGGTAATGAACACTATAACCCTTGAATAAGACTGGAATCCTCAAAGGAGAGGAGTAAGGCTATGAAAGTGTTACTTACGTTAGAGCATTGGATGCTTTTCCTCATACAATGCCGTCATAATAATCTGCTTCAGTCCAAACCAAGCCTCAGCCCATGCACACAACTCAGTCATGGACAAGTTACAGACCCAGTGAAAAGGAAACTATGTAACTTTTAAAGATGATATAGAAGGTCATAACCACACTGTAGGAACTACTGCCCTTTACAAAAGGCACAAATCTGCTTGATTATAGTAAACCTGAAAACGTATGCTGATGTCCATAGACCGAATGAACAAACCACAAAGGAAAAAAAATATAGAGAACTACAATTTTTCAACATGTATATTTGATGACACACTAGAAAACTGAGGGGGGGGGAGAATTAAGATAGACTAAAAATTTCACTGAAGAAAAGGTTCCAATGGCTTACATGTGAAATGGTGCTTGACTCTCTCTCTAATTAAGAAAATCAATTATAAAACACAATTTTCTTTGTATACTTCACATTACCAAACATCAGCACCAAAGCAGAGAGATTTGGAACTCCGTTCATTGCTAGAGAGGGAAAAGTCAAGTTCAGCAATCACTTCTAGGGAAGCTGTGTGGTGTGTTCTTACATGCCGCAGCTATGCCTTTCCCAGGACTGCCCAGTCTTCTGTCTGCAAGAGTGTCCTGAATATGTTCACCAAGGAGACATGCCCAAAACTGTGAATAGACCAAAAAACTTATTTATAGAAAAAGAAGCCTAGAAGCAGATGTTTAATGAAGCAATATAAAAGTAAATCATAGCATATGGTAACACCAGGGAATCAGAAAGAACAATAATTATGTGATAAGATATGTGAATCTCAAGAGTATGGTGGGAGCAAACAACATTTACTAAAGAAATATGTAAGTGGGGTTATTCTTGATAAAAAAAAAAAAAGATAAAACATGTAGAAGAAAACAATGTATCAAAGGAGAAAATGTGTAGCTGTGAAGAAGAGTAAGAAAAAATAAACACAAAGATCCTAATAGTCTTCATGAATAAGAAGGGAAAAAAGATAAATGGAATGGAGAAGATGAGCTGTGGGTACCACAAAAGTAAGCATTTCCCTTAATTTTTAATGAAGATGGGGAGCATGAAGGCACCATGCTTTGCCAGTCTCTACGCCTTCCTTATATTTTTTATAAAGATTTTACATGTTTATATAAATTTAATGATCCCAAAGACAATTAACCTTTTAAAAATCAAAAAAAATAAACCAGAGGCCTGAGTAGCAGAGAGAATAAAGAAGCAGCCGCCTCCCCAGACTGTATCTCCATTGCCTCCTTCTCATCCAAGCCAACATCACTTCAGGCACTGTTATGCTGGAGCCGTCCTTTTACTTAAAGCTTCCTGGTAGGTTACTCGCTGCCTAATTGGTCTCCATGGGCATGTGAGTGTATGGCCCTGTCTTAAGGCAGCATCTCCAGAAGTGTTGGTTCTATGCCAATGCCAGTTACTAAGCCCAGCCAGCACCCCGTACTTCCACAAACCCACACTGAAAATTATTCCTAAGGACTTGGCTCTGCCCGTTAGACTCCCCTTCTGGCCATTCTTGACTTTTCTATGTTTCTTTCTTAGAGGGTGTTGTTGTTGTTGTTGTTGTTGTTTTCTCAACAGTAGCAGCATTCATTTCCAAGGGCCAACAGAGTCCTCAGCATTCCCACACCGTTTTGTTTTTATACCACATAAGCAGATATGTTTTAGTCCTCGGTCTGTGGACACAAAGGGATGGGTATTGCTTTAAAGGTGTTACTCCCTCTATGGTTCTCAAGGGCTTTTGCAGGAGATTTTCTCAGCACAAAGTCAAACAAGAGATTAAATTGTAGAATATCATCTTGAATAACAAAGGCCATCTTGAAGAGCTATGAAGCAGGCAGTAGGGTACCCTCTTGCTTCTACTCCCAAGAGATGGTCACATCATCTTTTACATGTGGACATTTTCCCAGCAGCTCTCTTTCTTAGCATCTTGATACTTACTCCCAGGCTGGGGCTGGAGGGCTAGCATTTAGCTTTAGGTTTACTCGTCTGCCTCAGAGCCTTTCTGGTAACTAGGGAGGCCTTAACTAATAGACAAGAATAAAGTAAATTCTGATGCCTAAAATGGCTGTGTCACATCTAATAAGTTCTCTAAGCATGCCCCTATTCTCTTTGTCAAGTTCCTTTTCACCACACCTCCAGCTTTTCATAGATTCATTCATTGAGAATGGTAGGTACAATGTATAAAGGACTATGGAGCAGAGACTGAAGGAAGGACAATCCAGAGACTGCTCCACCTAGGAATCCTTCCCATATTCAGTCATCAAATCCAGACACTATTGTGGATGCCAGCAAGTGCTAGCTGACAGGAGTCTGAGATAGCTGTCTCCTGAGAGGCTCTGACAGTACCCGACTAATACAGAACTAGAGGCTCACAGCCATCCATTGGACTGAGCACAGGGTTCTCAATGAAGTAGCTAGAGAAAGGTCTCAAGGAGCTGAAGGGTTTGCAGCCCCTTAGGACGAACAACAATATGAACTAACTAGTACCCTCAGAGCTCCCAGGGACTAAAACACCAACCAAAGAGTACACATGGTGGGACTAATGGCTCCAGCAGCATATATATAGCAGAGGATGGCCAAGTTGGTCATCAATGGGAGGAGAGGCCCATGGCCCTGTGAAGGTTCTATGCCCCAGTGTAGGGGAATGCCAGGGCCAGTAAGCAGGAAGGGATAGGGTGGTGAGCAGGGGGAGGGGGGAGGGAACAGGGGTTTATTTTAGTTTTGTTTTTTTTTTATTTTATTTTATTTTTGATTTTTTGAAGGGGAGCCTGGGAAAGGAGATATTGTAAATAAAGAAAACATCTAATAAAAAAATAAAAAAGATATTGAACGTACATGGAATTTGGTGTCATTAATGTCAACTACTTAACTGTGAGAAATACTGTATGACTCCTGGCAGAATGTGACATATGTACCACTTAGCTATGTATGGGGCTAGCTCCTCCCTCTCATTCATGGGCATGTCCATATCAGTGTGTTGTGGATGAAGTTTCTCTACTAGTACAAGAGGAAGGGATGTCCATGCAGAGCTACTAAGCTTAGACCTTCATCTGACCCATGAGCTTGTCCCTGGGTTGCTAATCTCCTCTCACTTCTGAGACAGGCAGAGAGCTTGGGATCATTTTCTCTTTGGCTATTCAGTCTGGCTTACTTAGGCAGATTGTCTAGAGTCTTCTTGCATCTTTGCCTCCACTGATATGAATCCCTTTCTTCTTGCATCATGCCTTTGCACTCTTTTAACACTGGTTCCTGCCCAGCTCATCTGTGGCATTACTGTCTTACATCATTCCCAGGCTGAAGATCTTGAGCAAGCTTCATTTTCTTTTCCATCTCTGCCTCCTCTTAAGTCACAAGTTAACTCGGCTTTTTAACACACTTCCTTTCTTTTGTCAACTACTCCTCACTAACTCAGACTGCTGTACCTCCTGTTATCATTTGTCTCAAGGGTTTCCTTCGCCTTACTGGACTTCACAGACAGATATAGCTCCTTAGAATATTGAAGCTTTCTCTTTGAAACCTCCCTGGGGGAAAAATGTCTGCCTAAGTCAGTCAGGCTTAGGCATAGGAGAAAAAGAAACAAGAGAAAATCCTCCCAAACTATCTGCCGGTCTCAGAAGTGAGCGATCTAGGACAAGCTCATGGGTCACATGAAAGTCTAAGCTTGGTAGCCCTGAATGGACATCACTTTCTCTTGTGCTGCTAATAGAACACCATCTACATTACACTGTTATTATTCTCAGGCCATTAGAAAAGCCTTATGCAAGTAAAGTAAGGCATAATAACAGGCAGAAACACACCTGACTTGGGCAACCTTAGTGTACATCTTTTGAAGGGACTATGAGTTAGAGGGATTGTTGCAACACACAGAGGAGTGAGACCAGTAGAGAAAGAATGAACTAAGTAAGTAGAAAGGAAGGCATTTTCTATGGAAGTATGGTGAGTCTGTTGCTTCTCTTGTAGCTCTGGTAGAAAACCTTCAAGGACATGGCTGCTTCCCAGAAGCAGCTGAGAACAGGAAAGGCAGAGGAGCCCTCCTGGTACCTGTCTTGGCATGATGGGGTTGCACAGTGATGCTAACTCAGTAGCTGGTGTGCCCTTGTGGCCATTTTTCCTGAAGCACTAAAGGGGTTTCCCTGCCCATGGATGGAGTAGTGAAATAGAACAGGCAGCCAGCAGTGGGCAAAAAGGATGATGCTGATGTTCACAGATTCAAAATATAAGAAAGTTGGAGAAAGGCAGTTCTAAAGCCACTGCTGGGTCCCACTCCTTAGCTGAGCTGCTCTCTCCATAAGAGAGTCATCATGAATCCTATTTCATAACACTGTTCAAATGCATAATGTTCCTGGGGATAACGGGGCTTTTTCTCCTTAAAGTGACTTAGTAAAAACAAACAAGAACACTCTTAAAGGCATACCATGCCCTGTTTTGCCACTATAATTAGCATACAGCAAGGCTGATTTTTCTTACAGTCAGTGAAATTGACTCACTTTTTTGCATTTTCAAAAACGCATAGAGATACAGAATAAGTAGTGCACTGTAATCAAGATAGATATCAGAGTCCCACAAAATAGCCCCCCCCCATGACCCTCCTAGACCCAGGCAACCCTTGGTCTGTTCTAAATCTACATCACAAGGTTAGGCTCAAGAATCCATTTTTGCTGGCATAATAACA
>JADRCD010182767.1:0-17342 GCA_019843815.1 Montemys delectorum
AGGAAAATAGTTGTTCCTGTTTGGGACATTTTAGCAAAAGAGAAGGAAAATGGAGATAAGTTATTGCAGAGCTCTCCTAGGGTCAGGAGAAAATCGGGAGACTGCTTCCTCTCTGGCTCCTACTGGAGATATCCTTAGTTCTGGTTATATTTGTGTCCCTTTAGGATGTCAATTCTCTCTCTTCTCTGTCTATCGTCTGTCCTTGGTGCACCAATCTGTCCATGTGTGTCAACTTATGTCTATTTTAGTTTTGTTGTTTGAATGATTGTTGTTCTGTGTTTCCTGTTGAAAAGAAAAAATGGTTCAAACTTTATCTGCTGGCTCTCTACTCCCTGACTTAGTTTAACTTGTCTCAATTGGCCTTTGGAACCCTTCACCTGTAGTGAGAAGTCTAGCATAGCTAGAGAAGCCCTGCCAGGAGTTGATTGTCTGCAAAAGCTGTTCTTAAAGGGGCCAGCAGCTTCTCAAGTTCTATGGAAAGTAAGCTGTTGCTCCTAGAAAAATCTCTGTAGTTGTGTTTATTGGGTTCAGCAAGTGACAAAGTGCTTCTTTTCTTGAAATTACAGCTAGAAAGATAAGAAAATTTTGTTTGGTCTAAATATAGATGTGTGTGTAGCCACTTCATTTTTGTTTCTGATGGTTTTAAAGGTATAAATATGTTCTGCATATCTTGGTTATAGAGTATTGGCTTATAAGTTATTGGGTATGATTAGAAATCTGTAACATTGGTAAGAAAGTTAGCTTAAAACTGGTAACTCAGGGTTGGAGTCATTCTAAAGAATAACACGTGGCATGAGCCAACCCAGGAAAACAGGTTTTTAAGACACTTTTAAATTGGGATAATATTTTGTGTAATTCTTATCCAAGAAAGATAGAATTTAAAACAATGTCTTTTTAATGAAGTATTAAAAGTTGCACTGTCATGCATTCATATATAAGAACTGGCAGCCAAACTTGTAACATGAAAGTAATGCTCTTGGTATTGATTTTTAAAGAGAATTGATTGTTAACACTGTTTAAAATTGGGTTTTGTTTTCCAAAACTATGATTATGCTCTAATATTACAAAAAAAAACTTAAAAATTATAGTTAATCTGCCAGTGTTCCATTGGCTGCAGTTTGCAGTTTGATCATAGGCTCGGGATTTTTAACTCCCCTATATTTGTAATTAAGAAAAAAAATCAGGCGAGTGGAGATTTAAGAAACATTTACAATTGAGTTAAGGCAAAGCTCAGAGCAGCCTCAGTGGAGGCTTTCGTGGCACTCCCTTTGTCTTGGTAATCCTGACTATCCCCTAGCAAGGAGTTTATTGCCTAGCTTGTTCCTTGGAGAGGAGGGGTCAGCCTCAGACACCAAGGCACTCACAACAGGCAGCTTTTGGAGCCATGAAGCTGTTGCCAAGCCAGGAAAATCCATTTCCAAACTTATCAGAGCAACGCCAGGAAGCGCAGGATTGGATCTCAGTTACACCACCCATGCAGTACTGACTCCAGAAATGGGGGTTCAGACGTTGCCTACAGGAGTTTTTGGGCCCTTGCCTCCAGGGACCTGGGGGTTACTTTTAGGCTGAGGCAGCATTATTATAAAAAGATTACAGGTGTTATAGGTAATGATTATGCAGGAGAAATAAAAATTATGGCTGCCTCCCCCAGGGCATTATAACTGTATTTGCTAACAAAAGAATTGCTCAACTTATTCTAGTTCTCTTGCATCTGCTACTCTCCAAATTTGTTAAGAATTAAAGAGGACAAGGTGGCTTTGGTTCCTCTGATGTGTACTGGGTTCAATCTAATACTAATAAGAGATCTAACATTAAATTACTAATTGAAGAAAAAAAGAAGGCTTTGAAGGATTAGTAGACACTGGAGCTGATGTACTCACTCACCTCCAAGGGATTGGTTATTCCATTAATCCAAATGAAGTTCAAACTTAAAAGTTATGAAAGGTTAATGAAACTAGGGACTTATAATGGCATTACAGCCTGGCTTACCTACTCTAGCTGCCATTCCAAGAAATGCATATAGAATTATTATGGATTTGGAGGATTGTTTTTATACTGTTCCTTTATATCCTGATGATTGTAAAGGGTTTGTTTTTAGTGAGCTTGTAATTTTAAAGAGCCCATGAAGCAATATCATTGGAAAGTTTTTGTTGCAGCATTTTCTCTGTCCAATCATATTAAGGCAATGACAGGCCTGTGATTGGACAGGAATAGAGAGGTAGAGCTAGAGTTTGAGGAGGAGAAAGGTCAGAGAGCAGGAGGAGGAGGTGGATCATCATGGAGGCAGAAGAAGATGACGATTCAGACCCCTCGTGGCTATAACAACCAAGTTAACATTTTTTAAAAGGTTAGAATAATTGGGTTAAAACATTGTCTTTATCATTTGGGCTCTGAAATTATTGTATTGGCATCTTGTAAATTGTGATCTTATTATTATATAAGCCTGATTAGATAATTAAGCCTTAAGAGTCATGCTTTACTGGGTACTAGGCACTAGATGAATGACCGTGGGGTGTGTAAAGCGTTGTGTGTGAGCGAGATGGTGCTGCTAGCTGGAAGAAAACACCAAGAACCCACTGGGACATGGTGTTGTGGCCAGACGGTACAGGCACTAGTCCGATGGAAGGAGAGTTTGTGGGGTGGATTCTTTTTAATATTTCTCGAAACAAGTTTTGCCTCAAGGAATGGCTAATAGCCTTACATTATGTAAAATGTCTCTGATTCAATACAAGAGGTTAGGACTTTGAATCCTTCAGTGTATATTATTCATTATATGGACATTTTGTTAGCTGATCCCTCTGAAAGAGTTTTACTACAAGGCTTTGGTCTTGTACAATGAGCTTTAAAAATTTTGGAGTAGTTATTGCTCCAGAAAAGGTTCAAAGGCAATATCTTTTTCAATATTTGGGGCCTCGGTTTTATCCTAAACAAATTGTGGCACAGAAAATTCAAGAAAGAAAAGATAATTTACTTACTTCAAATTATTTTCAAAGGAGATATTAATTGGCTAAGACCTCACCTTAAGCTCACCACAGGAGGACTCAAGCCTTTGTTTGATGTTCTCAAGGGAGATACAAATCCTAATTCCCCTTGACAATTAACTGAGGGACAAAAGCTTTGCAGAAAGTAGAGGAAGCCATTAGCCAACAACAGATATAGACTATGTCAATTGTTGGCTGTTTGTGTTATTGCTACTCATGGGCCCACAGCAGTTCTTTGGAAAAAGGGACCATTAATGTGGATTCATCTTTCTTTTTTTTTTTTTGGATTCATCTTTCTTCATCTCCAAGTAAAGTTTTAACATCCTATTATAAAGCTATTGCTATGTTAATACAGAATTGTAGGTATTATGAAAGTATTTTGAAAAAGAACTTGATGAAATGTTTATTTCTTATTTCAAACAGCAATTAAATTGGTTATTGCAGAATACTGATATTTGGCCTATTGCATGGCAAACTTTTAAGGCAAATTTGACAATTATTATCCAAAAGACAAGTTGTAAGAATTTGCCTCTATATATACTTTTGTATTTCCTGTAAATTTATGCATGCAACCAATAAAGAATGCATTTACTATATTTATAAACAGCTCATCTAATGGGATAAAACATATGTGATTGGATCACATGTTCATTTTCCTGAGTTTCCCCCTGCTTCAGCACAGGTTATTGAATTACCTGCTGTAGCCATTGTTTTTGAAATGTTAAAAAATCAAGCTTTTAATTTGTATACTGATAGCCAATATAGAGCTCATGGTTTACAATTGCTTGAAATTGTTTCCTTTATAGATACTGCTAATTCTCAAATTTTACAGTTATTTATACAAATACAGCTTAATTTAAGAAACATGTACTGTTCCTTAACTTTATAAGACATTTAAGAGCTCATATTGGATTGCCTGGACAGATCCCTTAGGGCAATGTCACAGTAGATTTGTATATCAGGCAAATTATAGGCCTTACACAGGAACAATTAGCCATACAATCTCATTCTTTACATCATCAAAATAGTAATAGCTTGAGACCACAATTTGGTATTTCTAGAAAATATGCACATCAAATTGTAAAGACTTGTCCTCAGTCAGGTGATGGTGGTGCATACCTTTAATCCCAGCACTTGGGAGGCAGAGGCAGGCAGATTTCTGAGTTTGAGGCCAGCCTGGTCTACAGAGTGAGATCCAGGACAGCCTGGGCTATACAGAGAAACCCTGTCTCGAAAAAAAAAACAAAGAAAAAAACAAAAACCAAGACTTGTCCTCAATGTCCTCAATTTCTACCTGTACTACATAATGGTGTTAATCCTCTAGGACTTATACCTAATCAATTATTGCAAATGGATGGTACTCATATTTCTGATTTTGGAAAATTAAAATATATACATATGACTTGATACCTTATCAGGCTTTCTAGTTGTAACTGCTTTAACAGGCAAAGCAACTAAAAATGTAATTAGTCATTGCCTGCATTGTTTTTCTATGTTTGGTGTTCCAAATCAGATTAACACAGTAATGGAACTGGCTATTACAGTGAAGTATTTGAGATGTTTTGTTGACAGTTTAATATTACCCATACTACTGAGATTCTTTATAATTCTCAAGGACAAGGTATTGTGGAATGGACCCATGGAACTTTAAAACAGTATCTTCATAAAAAAAAAAAAAAACAAAAAGGGGGGATTATATCCCTGTATACATTATTTAAATCATGCTTTTTATTTTTAAAAATTATAAAAATTTGGATGCCAAGTAACTCTCTGCTGAGTGTCTATGGTACCCTACAACTAGGCATACTTATGCCTAGGTGAAATGGAAGGGTCCACTTTCTGCCATATGGCATGATCCCGATCAGGTATTTAATATGGGGAAGAGGACATACTTGTGGTTTTTTTCTGTAGGATGCTGCAGGAGCATGCTAGCTGCCAGAGTGATTGGTGTGACATGCTGATGCTGGGACAAAGGATGATGCCGACCTGTGAGCTTGTTGAGTGCCCTGACAATGGTGACAGGAAAGCTGTTTTGGACATAGATGTTCTTGACCCACCTTTGCTTGCCTATGTCCCATATTGGACAAGCTGCCTTGCTTCAAGCTTTTAGACCTTGTAGGACAGAGAACATGGAGACTGTGGAAACTGACTTAGAAAAATTAATCAAAAAGAGAAGTTATAATGACTCTTCTCTTTCCTTTAATGTTACCAGTTATTCTGAGTCAACTATGAACTGGTCTAGAAATCAATCCAATATTGGAAAAAAGGAAATGGCAGTCTTCATTTGGAAGGCTGGTTCTGGACATTTTCAGAGACATATTTGGAAGTTAGTTACAGTTCTTTATGAAGTTACATTTGCAGTGGATAAAATTGGAAGAATCTGGATGGATTTTGAAGCTCCTAATTTTTTATCCCTTCAACAGGGAGGACTATGTACAACCCTCCATGAAGAATGTTACTTTTTACAGTGATCATTCAGGAATAGTAAAGGACTCTATGGCTAAAGTTCAAGAAGGACTAGCCAAAAGGAAAAGAGAAGAAGGACAGAATCAGGGATGATTTGAATCCTGATTCTCTACTTCTCCATGGCTTAAACTTTAATTTCTACACTGCTTGGATCATTACCTATAATTTTGTTGATTTTAACTTTTGGACTTTGTATCTTAAAACAGATTGGTTGCTTTCATACAGGATTGCTTTCAGTAAGCTCAGCTATTCACCATGGCAGTTATTTGTCGCTATGAAGAAATGCATTGAGTGCATATTCATATGTCCTTCGTGGCTTTGGTCTGAATGGGAAAGAGTACGCTATAGAAGGTCAGTAGTCAGAGATGGGTATGAGTGCTCTTGAGTTCCTATCGACCTAAGGCAGAGACATACATCAATGCTATGTTTGTCCTCCATGACAGGTAAGAAGGAGCAATGTAGACACTGACCTAAGACAGGCACGGTCCCCTGGCCACTCTTTACCCTAGATGGGATTATGGAAAACAAGTGAATCTTGTGCTCTCCCTACCCCCATCAAAATAAATAAAAAAGGGGAATTTGTGCCCTTTTTCCAGCCTTGAGCAAGCTAAACACCTTGTTCGCATGCCACAGTGGTTTTATGACCTAGGTGGAGCCATCAAGCCTCGCACATTTGCAATTTCCTACAGGAGCTTTGAGGAATAGACTGCCTGCAGAGTTTGCTTTGCAGCATAATCCAGCTGAAACAAAGGATGGATCTGTGGGCTCTTCCTATATAAACACAGTGCCAAATATTAAATTTTGAGCCTTGATCAGAACCTAAGCCTTGGCTTCACCCTTCTCTCATACCCTGTCCCTTTTCTTTTCTAGCCCCTCTTTCAGGTAGCCCAGTTCATCCATAGCCGCTGGGCAGCTACAGTCTTCTAGTGTCTTCTGTCTCATTTACTCAGTGTTTAAATGTTTTCATTGTAGAAGTCTTTCCTCCTTGTAGGCACCTTGTCTTTGGAGCTCCTGTGAATGAGAACTCCTCCCTCCAATTCCTTACTTGAAAACATCATTATCAGTATAGAGAAAAGCTACTAATTGTTCTGTGTGTTGAGTGTCTTGGTATTTTTTTTTCTTTTTGGTTTTTTGAGACAGGGTTTCTCTGTGTAGCCCTGGCTGTCCTGTGTCCTGGTATTTTAATAAGTTTTTTTTTCTTTCTAAATTAGATGTAGGACTTCTCTGATGTAGTCTTTAGTGTCATTTAAGTGTATGATCTTGTCATCTGCAAAGAAGGATCATCTAACTTCTTTTCCTAACTGTTTTTCTTTTATTTCTCTCTCCTGTCTCACTGCTGTAGCTTAGACATCAAACACTATGTTGCTTGAGAGTGAAGGACCAGGGTGACAGTTTAATGATAAGGCATTTGCTCTGCAATCAAAAGAACAACTGGAGCTGAGGGCTTTGGGGACCTGCCTGCATTTCAGTATTGAATGATGAAGACACGTGACACCCAGAGCAAGCAGGCTACCTGGACTAGCCTGTGCCAGTGATTTCTGGGTTCCACTGAGGTAGTTCAACAAGAGATCCATCCCAATGAATAAGCTAGAGAGTAACTGAAGAAGACTCCTAGCACTTACATTTTGGTTTCCACACACATGTGCACACATGTGTTTAAGTACCCTACCACATACATGCAGAGACATATAAACACATGCATGCATACCATATACACATACAAAAAAATAAAAAACAGTGAAGAGTGCAGGTGTCCTTGTTTCAGTCTAGATCTCAGAGGAAATGCTGTCAGTATAAAATTTACTATCATTTTAAAAGGCTATAGGTTTGTCACATACACCTTTTATCATGCTATTTTCCTTCTTTCCTGTTTTTTTTTTTTCTTCAGGGCTTGTCTCATGAAGGCATGTTAAATAGTCTCAATTTTTTCCTCTTTTTTTCAGTGATTAATAAAAGATTTATTTATTTAAGAATACAGCAGACTTAATAGGAAAGGTGAAAATGTTCAATTTTTCTTCCTGGATAAGTCTTTCCTTTCTCTCCCTATCTGCTTTGAAAATACAACACCAGCCAGTGAGGGGCCCATTTCTTAACCCAGCTCCTAACAGCAAGTTCTTGGGAGTGGGTCTGAAGTTAGGAGAACAATTTGCTGATCTTGCTCAGTTAATCAGAGCACGATTTTTGGTGTGCTCTCAGTGTGTGGGGTCACTGTACTAAAGTGAACACTCCTACTTAAGTCACACTTGGCTGGGTCACAGGGACTGCAAGGGTGGCTAAGGGCGCAGGTTTCTACTTGGGAAGCAGAATCCTGGCTCCCAGGTATAAACTGCATCTCCAGTCTTCTCTGCAGCTACTGAGATAAGCATGTGATTTCTGTCAAGTCTGTCTATGCTGTGTTATGTTTATTGATCTTTGTATACTGAGCCAACCATGCATCCCAACTTGGTCCTGATGTCTCCTTCTCTTTTCCACTTTATCTGCTTTTTGCTGTAGTTTATCTTTAGATCATTCTAAGAAAAAGTTGTGTGGCTTTTAAAATTTCTATAGTATATTAGTGTTTTATCTGCATATACATATGTGCACCATATATGTGCCTGGTGCCCCTCAGTGGCCAGAAGAGAGTACCATATCCTCTGAAACTGGAAATACAAATCTTTGTGAGCTACTGTGAAGGTGCCAGAAACTGAACCTAGGTCATCTACAAGAGCAACAAGTGCTTAACCACTGAGCCAGCTCTCCAGCTCCTATTTTCAGGTCTTTTGAAAAGTACTTAGAGCTAGAGACATTATGTTATGTACAATATGGGTTTATTATAATCTATTATATTGTTCAATACATAAATATCATATAATATGCCACTTATTACATCTACATTACATGATTAATATTATATAGTTGCATCTAATTATATTAATAATGCACATTTCTTCCGAAGGTTGTGAGTTCAAATCTCAGCAACCACATAGTGGGTCACAACCATCCATAATGAGATCTGATGCCCTCTTCTGGCATGTCTGAAGTCAGCTACACTGTACCCATGTATAATAATAAATAAATTTAAAAAAATATACATTATTTCTTAGATATTGGTTGGTTCATTACTGCTTATAAGATAAAATCCAAACTCTTTTGCTTGTACTTTATGTTCTTTTAAATCTGATACTTTGGTCTAATCTGAGAAAACTTCCACACTTTATATCTGAAAAACTGCCCACCTCAGTATTCTTTATTCACTTGCTTTTCAAATACAGTCTGAGGATTACTTTTCCTGCAAAGTGTCCTACGCCTCCTGGGGCAGAGTCCATCTGTCTCCTTAAAGCGTTTATAATACACGTGCACACTTTGATTACAGGATGTTTGTATTGTACCATAATTTATTGATTTCTACAGCTACAAAAAAATATCTCTAGAGAAAGTGATGCTTTATCATTCAGGTTTTTTATTCCTAGTACCTAGTAAAGGATGTGTCACATACTAGGTTGTCATTTATTAAATAAGGTAACTCTGTTATGGAGAATGCTTTCATGGTTGGGATATCAGAAGTCAGGCTTCAGGAGACTTGGAAAGGAGGGACACACATGGACAGACAGACACACACACACACACACACACACACACACACATATTGGTTCTTTAAAAGACAGATAAAATTAACAAGCCCACACTAATCAAAGGAAAGAAAAAAAATCTCAAATTAGTAAAATTAGAGACAAAACAAAGACTGTTACAACACACTCCAGCGAAAGCCAGAAAATACTATAAACTTAGAAAAACTCTGAAAACTTAAATTCACAGTAATAAAATAAAAGTTATAAATTTTTTAAAAAGAGAAAACAAATATATAAACATATATTTGGAACTCAATTTAGATCATAAAGCATATACCTTCTGTTTTACTTTTATGAAGTGGTACCATGACCAGGCAAAAGAAAGCATTAAATCAGGGCTTGCTTACAGTTTCAGAGGGTTAGTCCATTATCATCATTGCAGGGAGCATGGCAGCAGGCAGGCAGACATGGCCCTGGAGCTGAGAGTTTTACATCCTGATCCACAAGCAACAGGGAGAGAAAGAGACACTGGGTCTGGCGTGGGCTTTTGAAACCTCAAAGCCCCCCACCCCTCCAGTGACACACTTCTTCTAACAGGGCCACACTTACTCCAACAGGGAGCACCTCCTAGTCCTATTAAGCACTCAAATTAATGAGTCTGTAGGCAGCATTCTCATTCAAACTACCACACCTATTTTCCATTCTTCTTGTTTTAATGGAAAAATGTATTCTGAGTTCTGCACAACATGTGTGAGTGAATGTTTAGTACCTATCTCATTGGTACGAAAAAGCTGTATGGCATAGTTAAGCAACAAGTTTGTGTTTCATTTACTAATTGTTTCATGTGTTTGCATGTCTTATATAGTCACTTACAGGTTACTAAGGGGACAGACAATTATCCCTTTATATAAATCACATAATGTCTAGCACAGTGTTCTAGACATGAAAGATATTTATACAGCTTCTAGTTATTCCTTAGAGTGTTTTATACACCAAGCCTGTGAAAAGAAAAGAGTTAAAGCATACATAGTAAGCTCTGGTGGAATAGTGGAGCATGCCTGTAACCCCAGTACTGATGCTGAGGCAGGGGGATCTGAAGTTTGAAGTCAGCTTGGGCTTCATAGCAGGCTCTTGTCTTTAAAAAGGAAGAGAGCACATAACCCGTGCTTCCTACAATACTCTAGTTGATTATTAAAGCAGGAGGAGTAAGGTCACACCCTCCCCTGTACAGAGATGGTCCAAGATGCCCACCTGACATAGAGGGAAATGGGTACCATGGTGTTGAGCACTATGAAGTAGGACCAGAAAGCGAGGGTAGAACTCGTAGCGGATGAGGTGATGTAACGCTCCCATGGGAGAAATGCCTGGAAGTGGTAGCCCCTGCTGCTCTCCCAGATGCCATGTCCAATCGACAGCAGAAAACACATTCCGCCCAAAATCATAAAAACCTGCATAGAAAACAAAGCAGAACAGCGGATCTGAATACTTCTTCATCCTTCCTCTGCAGGCTTAGTCAGTGTGTGTGCGTGCGCGTATGCGTGTGTGTGTGTGTGTGTGTGTGTGTGTGTGTGTGTGTGTGACACCAGAGTGGTACACAGGGCGCAGACAGGTCAGTTTAATATTGATGAAAACTTCTGACAGATGAAAATCTTGATATTCAGAGCGAGACACTGTTCTACCTCAAGTCATTTAGATACTGAACAGGAGAGGCAGGTTCCAAAACAGAACCAGAGTACAAGTTCCTAATCCCTGCAGCCCGGCTGTGGGGGGAGGGGGAGGGGCTGCCACACAATGAGTTGTGTGGCTTTGGTGCAGCTGGGGGAGGATGCTGGGAAAGGGATATCAGATATGGAGGTAAGGAAGATGGCAGTGGTGGAACAGTTCAGCATGAGGTGAGGGCAGAAGGGAGGCCATGGGCCCTCTGAACCCTCAGCTCCTCAAGAGCAGTGGCTGGGAAGAACGGCCAGGTGGGTGCTGAGTGCTGACTTGATCCCTTCAGGGTTACACCAGGAGTGTTTGGTTCAGGGGCTCGTGGCGAGTGGGAATGCCACTTCTAGTTTATTGCTTTCACGGTGATTGGACTAATTTATATTCCTACCAATAAAGCATACGATTTCTTTTTTTCCCCGGTGTGCCTGCTATTTTCTGTTTTCACAATGATAGCCATTCTGACTGAGGTGAGAAGAAACCTCGGTGTGGCCCCCTGGAGCACTGATATAACTTGACTTACACTTCCATGAAGGCCAAAGATACATAAAGGTATCTTTGGTTCACTTCTTCACTTGGTTTAAAAATTGTTATTTTATGCGTAAAGGGTGTTTTGCTTCTACATATGTATGTGTTCTATGTACATGTCTGGAACTAGCAAAAGCCAGAAGAGGTCTTTGGATCCTCTGAGACTGAAGTCACAGATGGTTGTGAGCTGCTGGGTGGGTGCTGGAAACTGAACCTGGGTCCTCTGAAAGAGCAGCCAGTGCTTTTAGACACTTAGCCAGGTCTCCAGAGTCTAAAATTTGTATTTATATCTCATTATTTATCTGATGATTGGATTAGAGGCTACACGTAGTTTCCTGACAGACTGCTGTTGATATGGACCTGCTGCTGGGGCTGAGGTAGTCAAATGCTATTGATCCTGACTCCTCTTTGGAAGCTGAGAGTCTGCTCCTTTCTCTGTGGCCTTCTCACCGGTCCAGCTTTCCTCTTACATAGTTTTCTTCCTTTCCTATAGCCTGATCCTTTTAAAACATGGTCTTGCTCTGCAGCTCTGCTGGCCTGGAATTCACTATGAGCCCAGGCTGTTCCCAATTCATGATCTTTGGCTACAAGCTTTTTAATTTCATAATTTCTTCACATGAAGAAGATATGCAACCTTTTAATACTAGATGTATTATTATACACTTTAAGGTTTTCATATATGTACAAGCTGTGTGCTGGATGTGTTTCCCTGACCTGCCTCTGCCCCTCCCTTTCTCACCTCTCTCCTCTTATTTGTCACCTTTATTCTTCTAAACAGTTTCATTACCTTTTTTTGAAAAAGCTTTATTTGTGTGTGTGTGTGTGTGTGTGTGTGTGTGTGTGTATCTGTATGTCTGGGTGTGCGTGCACACACATTCATGTACCTGTGGAGGCTGAATCAAATTCCCTGAGGCTGGAGTTCCAGGCGGTTGTCTGCTGCCTGGTGTGGGTGAGTGCTGGGAATGAGGAAAGCGGCACATGCTCCTAACTGCTGAGCCACCTCTCCAGCCCCCGCATCTACTTTTATTTTATTGTTTTATATACATACATGCTGTATTAGTTAGGGTTTCCATTGCTGCAAAGAGACATGACCAAGGCAACTCTTATAACAGAAAACATTTAATTGAGGCTGGCTTACTGGATCAGAGGTTCGGTCTATTATCATCAAGGCAGGAAGCATGGCAGCATCCAGGTAGACATGGCACTGGAGGAGCTGAGGGTTCTACATCTTGTTCCAAAGGCAAACAGGATAAGATTGGCAAAGCCCACCCCTACAGTGAGTGACACACTTCCTCCAACAAGGCCACACCTATTCCAACAAGGCCACTCCTCCTAATAGTGCCACTCTCTCTGGGCCAAGCATTCAAACACTCAAGTCTATGGGGCCAAACCTATTCAAACTACCACACATGCCAATCTGCAATCTTTAAACAGGAATTGATGTGCATTTTACTTTTTCTCTTCCCAGGAATATAAAGTATAATCAAAAGAACCTTGGGGCTGAGAAGTTTTATCTAGCTGGATAGATGGGACTATTTTTTTTAAATACATATGTATTTAAATACATATATATTTTAAATACAGATGTATATATGTCAATGTTAATGTGTGTATACATGCATTTTACACATGTGTTTACTTGTGTGTATAGGCCAGAGGATGTCATCCTTAGGAATGCCATCCACCTCCTTTGAGAACAGATCTCTCACTGGCTTGGAGTTCTCTACTTAGACCAGCAAGTCCCAGAGATCCTCCTGCCTCCAAGTACACCATCACACCTGGCATTTTTTCACACCTCTTATTGGTATGTGAGTTATAGGGCTCAAAGTCAGGTCTCCATTTTCAAGGCAAGCAATCCCTATAGTCCCAGGTGTAATCGTTAAGTAAAACTTACAATTACTAGTGATTGTTGCTACGGATGCCTTCCCCTCAACGGACTTGTGCACTTCAGAACTGGAATCATCTTACATACTTTATGAGTCTCACAGGATCAGGCACATTGGATACACATTGGATTCTTGGTGTACTTGCCTCTTGGGGAGACAAAACGCTTGAAAGAAGTAACTTAAGGAGGGGCTTATTCTGACAGTTTAGGGATGCAGTCAGTCCATCATGGGTGGGGAAGGCCTGTGATGAGTGGCTCCGTCGTGGTAGAACTATATGTTAGGTTACTCACATTGTGGCAGGCCAGGAAACCGGGGCTGGAGCCAGATGTGGAGCTGGGCTAGAACCCATAGGGAGTGAGTCTGCCTCCCAGCAGAGCCGCCTGGTAAAGTTTCCACGGCGTTCCCAAAGTCAGCAGCAGGGCACGAGGTGCTCAAATGCATGAGCCTTCAGGGGACATTTTACACACAAACCATGACATGAAATGACACAATCTGATGAGTCACAGACTCACCTTGATCATTTTTCCCCCTGTGGAATTTTTTTTAAAGATTTATTTATTATTATACATAAGTACACTGTAGCTGTCTTCAGATGCCCCAGAAGAGGTGTCACATCTCATTATGGGTGGTTGTGAGCCACCATGTGGTTGCTGGGATTTGAACTCAGGACCTTTGGAAGAGCAGTCAGTACTCTTACCTGCTGAGCCATCTCGCCAGCCCGCCTGTGGAATTTTTATAATATTTACCAGTATTATGTTTCAATTAATGTATTACTTGATTTTTTGTTGTTTATAGGTATAACAAATCTGTAATTAAGAATGTGAAAATATTCTAATGTTTCAATTAATGTATTTCTTGATTTTTCATTGTTTATAGGTATAACAAACCTGTAAAATACTCTAAAAGTTAAAAATCCTATTATAGATGTCAGGTACCAACTGTTCTTCCCTTTCAGACAGAAATGCAAACTGTTCAATGGGTCTAGGCTGACAGGAGACATCCTGTTTTGAAGATAACCTTTGAGGAAGTAAGTTAGCTTACTGGGTGATGTGATCTGCTCCTGATGCTGTTGGAAGCCTCTGCTTACATCACTTTCCTTAACTGCTGATGGCGATAATCTGGTTTTTTGTTTTTTTGTTTTTTTTTTTTTTTTAAGTCAGGATATGGAGCTCTGCTTACTGGGAAGGCTCAGCACTAAACAGTGGAAAAAGAGATAATGGATGCTTGTTGCTGCTCATTAGGGTCAACAGCCTCCCTAGTTTTTCAGTCCATATGTACTCTATCTAAAAAGGGCTTGGAAAAGGAACTGCAATTTTATGACTTTTTTTTTTTTTTTTTTTTTTGCTTTATGGAAAATTTATTGCAGTTCTCCAAATTACTTTTTCTTTTCAACATCTTGCTCTGCAGCTTCCTTGGCCCATTTTGCTCGGATGCCAAATAACCTGGCATTGGCACGGGCCATGCGGAGACTGGCAAAGGCTTTGAAGTTCTTCTCTTCCTCTGTGATGACTCTGGCCTTCTCCTTTTTGTACACATTCCGGATGGGCATCACAGGTCCTGTCAGCTGCGTGGCCAATTTAAGTTCTTCAGCAGAACTGTCTCCCTTCTTTGGAGCAGAAGGCTTCCTGGGGAACAGTATGAGCGTGTAGCGGTACTCCCTCAGGCGCTGCACAGTGGCCTGCAGCGATTCAGTGGATTTGTTTCGCCTCCTTGGGTCCACAGAGATGCCGATGGTGCGAGCCATTTTCTTGTGGATACCAGCCACCCTGAGTTCCTCCAGGCTGAAGCCCCTGCCAGCCCCGACCTTTCTAACTGTAGGGCACCTCACGATGGGCCTGATGGGACCGGACGCGGGACGAGGGGCAATGCGGCGCGCTTTCGCCTGCCGGGCCTTGTGTCTGCGGATCTTGCGTGCCGGCTGGTTGAACCACATGTCCACTCGCTGCTGCCAATCCTTGTGGAAGTGGGGTTTCAGGATCATGCCATTCCGGCTGGGCGCCATGGCTGCCTCCTATACAGGAGAACGGCCGAGCGGAAAAGGGCATGACTTTTCTAATTTCCACTTTTTCGCAGCGCTGGTGATCCCAGCCTTGAACAATCTATGTGAGTACTGTACCAACTGAGCTCTAGCCCAGACCTAAAGATACTTTTCATAAGAAAAGAGAAAGGACGATTTATAACTTAGACACTGATGAGAAGTACATGGAAGGAAAAGGCATTTAAAGATGTTTTCAGATACTAACACAAGGGAATGAAAAGGTAAGGAATTAAGTGTAGATATTACCAGAATGGCTCAGTCATGCACAGAAGTTATTTGAATAATGAAGTTAATTTCCATCCAACAAGAATAAAAGTAATCTGTGTCAGCCAGAATGGACATAAATTGTGACTAGTCTTCAATTTAAGCCTTTATTATCAAGTGAAAATTTTATACTATAGTGCTTTTTAGATTTAGATTTTCTCTGTTTCATTATATAAAAACTTTAACACACAAAATAACACATTTCACTGTGGGATGTCCATTCATGTGCATCATTATACCTTGTTCCAGTCTGCCTCCTTTCTCACACTCCCTACCCCATCCTCCCTGCCCTCTTCTGTTCTGCCTAATTCCCTTCCTTCTCTTTCTCTCCCTCTCTTAAGGGCTGAAGAGATGTCTCAGTGGCTAAGAGAACTTGTTGCTCCCCTAGAAGACCCAGGTTCCATCCCAACATCCACACAATGGCTGACAATGGCTGTAACTCCTGTTGCAGGAAATCTGATGCTGTCTTCTGAGCTCCAAGGGCACCAGGTATGCATGTGGTACACAGACATGTGGGCAGATGCTCATGCACATGGTACACAGACATGTGGGCAGATGCTCATGCACATAAAGTTAAAAGAAAATCTAAAGAAAAAATAACTTTAAGAAAGAGATTCTACCAGGAAACTTCTACAGATGATAAACATGCTCAGCAAAGTAGCAGAGTACAAAATTAATACACACAAATCAATAGCCTCCCGACATATAAATGACAAACATTGAGAAATCAGGGAACTAGTAACTTTTACAATAGCCTCAAAAAATATCCTGGGATAACTCTAAACAAGCAACTGAAAAACTCATGTAATGGAAACTTTAAGACATTGAAGATGTCAAAAGATGGAAAGATCTCCCATGCTCATAAACTGATAGAGGTTGTAGAAACATAGTGCAGTGGAAACTTCCTGGAATCTATGAGAGTAACTCTTATAGTCAGACCAGGCTTCCAGTGGTGGGACTGGGTTACATTTGCTTGAGCTGTTGGCCAAGGATATCCCATGGAGACCCCTAAAGAACCCAGGCTGATGCCAGGACAGAAGGGCATTCTCTGAAAACCAGCAGTGGGGCCTCATTGCTGAGGACAACTTCTACATAGCTCACTGAATGTAGAAAGATTAAGCTGGTGCAGCCTTGGAGCCTTCACCCCTCTGTTCTGGTCTCTTTGGTACAAGAAAGTTCTCTGAAGAAAGAGACACCTGGACACAAACTCAGCCACAAAACCCTCCACCTACAATCTGTCACCTGCAAGATGTGCTAGGGCAATGGTGATATAGAACTTGTGGGAGTGGCCAACCAATGTCTGGTTTAACTTGAGGCCCACACCAAGAGAGGGAGCCCATCCCTTCTACTGCCTGGAGGGCCAGGAACCAGAGACTGGATATCCCAGAGACCTAGGGTAGAACCAAACATAAGTGGCAAAAGTGGGGGGCGTGGGAACACCCTCATGGAGACAGGGAGACAGGGAGGAGGTATGGGATGTGGAACAGTAGGAGGGTGGACTGGAAGGGGAATAAAATCTGGAGTGTAAAAAAAAAGATTAAATAAGAAGAAGGAATATATACAAACAAACAAATGAAAAGATTCCTAATGATATACTGCTGTACTCATAGATTGGTACCTTGTTCAGTTATCATCACAATAGTTTCTCTGCCAGCAAATAGGGAATGGGTACAGAGACCCACAGCCAGACATTGTGTAGAAAGAGAGTCTAAATTGGAGGTCTCCATCAGATTCCTTCCCTTGGAGATCAGTGAACCCCACAGAAGAGGGGCAGAAAGGCTACAGGAGTCAAAGGGGATGAAGGACTGTAGCGGGAATTTCTGCCTACACACCTTTGAGCTCCCACTGAGTCAAGACACACACGTCATACCGTCATACACACACACACACACACACACACACACACACACACACACACACACAC
>JADRCD010182780.1:0-14781 GCA_019843815.1 Montemys delectorum
GAGTTCCTGTCACTCACAGTCTGGGTGGGTGAACTGAGTTCCTGTCAGTCTTGCTCCTGTCACTCACAATCTGGGTGGGTGAACTGAGTTCCTGTCACTCAGTCTGGTGGGTGAACTGAGTTCCTGTCACTCACAGTCTGGGTGAGTGAACTGAGCTTCTGTCACTCACAGTCTGGGTGGGTGAATTGAGCTCCTGTCACTCACAGTCTGGGTGGGTGAACTGAGCTCCTGTCACTCACAGTCTGGGTGGGTGAACTGAGTTCCTGTCACTCACAGTCTGGGTGGGTGAACTGAGTTCCTGTCTCGCTTCTGTCACTTACAATCTGGGTGGTCCAGGAAAACATACACTCCCAGCTTTCTGATGTGTGAAAAAAGATTCCCGGGAGTTGTTGCTGAGTCACATGAGGAAGAAATAGTGTCTGGCCTGGTACAGGGCTGGTGCTTGGGGATCATCCAGATAATGCTGTTTTACAGTAATTGATGAACATGACCACAGACCTCTGTAGGATGAGGACACAATGCTAATGAACCATCAATTCTATAGTCTGCCCACTTTGAGTTCAGAAGAGAAGAGAGACTTTCCCTCTTCTCAGTCTCATGGAGAGTCTCCAGGAGGCACAGTAGAAGCCTGGGCACGTGGTCAACAAATGGTGGGGACAGGATACATGTAGAGGCCCTCTGGCATTGAAGGAGATGTGTTAGTGTATCGATAATATGATCGGCATCAATTATCCACACAATTATTCTTTTCTGTTCCATAAAGTCACTAAACACTGCATATGCTGTATATATACCACAATCTAGACTTTAGGAAGACACACAGTTCCAATGAGAAGTAATGTTTCCACCTGCGGGATAACTGATTATACCTTTGTTGAGCATTCTTTCTTTTTCTAAAGACTCAACCCATTCTCCAAGCCTTTTTCTAATTCTCTCAGGAAGAATTAGCATTTCCTCTCTGTGTGGTTTGTCCACTGTGGGCAGATTTTCATTATTAGGCTAATCATATTACACTATAATTATGTGGGGTTTCCCATAAGAAAAGCTGCCCTGTCCCTGAGAATTCAACTTCTTTGCCCAAAGCATCTCTTCACATGCTCATTAAGTCCCATAATACAAATATGTTGTCTGGAGGGAAATGTATTAAAAGTAATATATGAATTTTTATGTTTAGAAGCCAGTATACCCTTAAAAATACAAAGCAAAAATGATAAATTTGCCCAAATTTAATCTCTGGTCTGTAACTATAGAGATATGTTAAGGGTAGTAAGTTATTTGACATTTCCTGGTAGCCTGGGGGAAGCTAGACTGGCTTCCAGCATTGGTCTGCTTCCCCCAGAGTGTCGCCCTGAGGCCTTTTGGTGGAGGAACTGATTTCCAGCCCGAGATTTTCAAATGCTCTGCTAAGGTTATCAAGTCTACTGGGAAGCCAACCACTGCAACATATAGGATCCATTACTTCCACTTATGGCACAATTTACTGAGTGCCATGTGCTCTTCTAAGTATTTTAGCTGTATTTGTTCACTTAACCTTAAAACAAGTCTGAGTGGTGGCTATTTCCTGCACTGTATGAGTCAGAAAGATGAAGTGACTTTTCTCAAGGTGTTGTGGGTGGTCTACAGGCTTACTGTCAGTGCTGTCTTAGACAAATTCCTGTATCTGAAACATCATGATATAGTTTGATAGAATGTATAATTCAGATAGCAGAAATACCTCATTAGACAGAGGCTTGTTGGTGGATACTCTACATGAACGTCAGTGAACACTCCAGATACAATATTTGCAATAGGTGGGGAATGGTCATGAGGAAGTTTGGGGGCTACCAAATTTCTTAGCATTTACCCAACTTTGCAAACTGGCAATCTTAGATGATTTGGTGCCACATGGAGTTGATTCCGATCAATAAACCTGATGAAGAGGCAGTCTTAGTTAGGGTCACTTTTGCTGTGATGAGACACCATAGCCAAAGTCAACGTGGGGAGGAAAGGGTTTCTTTGGCTTATACCTCAGTATCACTGTTCATCTTCAAAGTTGGGACAGGAATTCAAATAAGGCAGGAACCTGAAGGTAAACACTGATGCAGAAGCCATGGAAGGAACCTGAAGATAGGCACTGATGCAGAAGCTATGGAAGGATGCTGCTTATTGTCTTGCTACCTATGGCTTGCTCAGTCTGTTTTGTTTTCTTATAGAACCCAGGACCACCCGGCCAGGGATGGTACCGTCCATAATGGGCTGGATGCTTTCCCAGCAATAGCTAATTAAGAAAATGCCTTATAGCCAGATCTTACAGAGACAGTTTTTCAGTTGAGGTTCCCTCATCTCAGATAATTCTGGTTGTGTCAAGTGACATACAACTAGCTCATGCAGATGCTTCTTGGGACATCTTGGTAAGACCTATTGATTTTGCTAAAGATGGTCCACGTGAAGACAGATTTATCTTCCAGTGAGAGCATCAGGCAAGGTACTATAGTGAGTAACTCTACGTTCCACTCTTTTCAACTCAGAGGTCTGTTCTTTTCCTCACAACAGTTAAAAAAAAAATCTCTAATTCATAATGGACTAGTGTTGGGGATTGGTTCTAATACTTTGTCTTAATTCAGCTCCCAAAATCACACAGGAATCTGTGTGTCCAGGCATTGAGGGTCCTTGTCCCCAATTGGGTTTTGATTGATCAATAAACAGCCAGTGGCTGATGATTGGGCAGGACAGGGGCGTGACTTTTAGGATTCCCAGGCAAGAAACACAGGGGAGAAGAAGGGGTTCCATCATGAGAGAGGTGTAGGATGGACCATGCCATGATGGGGAAGTGGAGAGATCAGAATTAAGAGCCCACCAACATGTAAGAGTCAGGGAAGCAGCCCCAGGGGCTGCTCCCCTATTGGGTCTGGCGTAGCAGAGATAAATATAGATTTAGAAAGTGTTAACTCAAGAAAACTGGAGGGGACTGTGCTAGCCATGGAGAGCTTTCAATGTGTCCATCCATTGAACTAGTAAGGCATATTAAAATAATGCTGTGTGTGTGTATGGGGTGGGGGCTGGGGTGGAGGGAGTTGTCTTTCATTTGCAAATCTGGCCCCTGGCAAGATGTGCACCTGCCAGGAGTTTAGAGCGGATTAACAATTCACTGC
The DNA here is from genome assembly GCA_019843815.1 of Montemys delectorum. Taxonomy (NCBI): domain Eukaryota; kingdom Metazoa; phylum Chordata; class Mammalia; order Rodentia; family Muridae; genus Montemys; species Montemys delectorum. The sequence continues at coordinate 3,132 of JADRCD010182780.1, forward strand.
CACAGAGTAGTTGGTCTTTGCTCACCCTTTTATGGCTGACACTTACAGAGTACCTGGACCACATATGGTCATGGTATGGTGTTCATAGAATGAATGCTGACAGATAATTTTATTGATACTAAGGAAAAACATTGTTGGAACATTACAGACTTCTAGGAAAAGAACATGAATGGAACCCCCCCTCCTTTTTTTCTGAAGCACTGTACATGTTCTCAGATATTGGTTAAAATGTTTTAGAGTTTATTTCATTTATAAAATAATTTGAAATTGTTTTTGAATGAATAATGAAGAATAGAAAGAAAGGCTGAACCTTAGTCCTTTTGTGTGCTATAATTACTCTAATGAAAAAGGTGCTTGAAACAGCACCAGCACTCTAAAGTATTATTGGACTAGGAATACACCTCGAAGAAGAAATTTCCCATAAGTGGGAAATCTCCAATTTTCTACCAGAAAGCCAAAAAAAAAAAAATGATAATGTGCTACATAGTATCTGATATTAAATTATAGTATCATATTTCACCTAAATATGTATACCAGGCACAGAAAGCAATTCCTTTGTACTTTATTTCACTAAAGCATTGATGTATCCAATGCTTTTGACACGTAATCAGGATAGAATAAAATATAGATTTAGAGGGTTGCCTGTACACCAGAACATAAACCAATTTAAATACTGATTCTAAGTATAGAATTGTGGTTTGCCTGATTTCGTTTTAAATTTGACTGAAACAAAACATATTTGTTTAAAAACTGTGGCATTTTAATGTTTTCGACTTTAGGAAATAATTACATTTATAGAATAAATATTTTTTACTACTTTTATATTATTTTTGGCTATTTATATACCCAGTTTTGGTTCTGTTCATCTTTGTTTGAAGAAGAAAAAACAGAATTCCTTTAATTTCACTGCCTGCTTTCAATCACGTTTTTTCACATAACATGAAATTAGCTCAAAGATTAGGAGAAATGGTGGAATCTTCTAGAAGGTAGCAGATATCAAAAACAGTTCTATACTCCAGAGATTGCAAGTGGTGAGGGTCAATGCTCAGGGATACACACTACTATTATTTATTATAGGGATTTTCTGGGAGTACTATCAAGTACTGTCTTATTTTCATTTTTGTTCTGATTATCGGCAGAACTTATGGCAACATCTAACTGATGGAATCCTGTAGTTTTTGATGCTCACATTCCAAGCACCTATAGTCAAAGGGGAGGAATGTTCCTTTCATGGTCATTCTACTTTATTACTCTTTTTTAGTCTCTCATTCTTTCTCTTCTTGCTCCTTTTCTGCTACATCTCTGTTTCTAGCTTTGAAGAAACAAGCTTGCATGGATTCCCGAATTCCCGAGTAATTAATTCTAGCAGCACACTGAAAGCTTTTGAAAGTAGACCTTCCTTTAGTCGAGGCTCTGATGGAAGCCAGGCATGTTGAGCACTTTGGCTGCAGCTCTGTGACCAGATCCTAAGTTGAGGACCCAGCTCAGTATTCTCAGTGTGTGCATGCATACATACACCTGGAAAATGAGTGTTAAAATCAGTTACTTGGTTTGTTGTGTTAATTAAAATAGAGAATTATCTCACCCTGAAATTCTCTTAAGAATATCTTATTCTCAAGAATATACAATTTAGGAAATTGACATCAAAAAATATGATAAAAGACATCACAGTTTATGAATCTCAAATTCATAATACCTGACACTTTCCAGAAGTTTCCACTGTGGTCCATTCCTCCCAAACACCTATCATCCAGTCTTGTTTTCTCCCTATTAATTAAGCTGACCCCACTAATGACAAGGTGCATTGTACTGTGTATGATAGAATTCTTAAAGCAGAATGCAGGCACAGTGGATGTGAGACTCAGGCTCTCGAGACCTTAAGCTCACCTGAAAAATCTTCCACAGTATGAGGGAAATTGAATTAACAAAAGCCAGGTGGACATTACGTATTAGCCCAGTCAAGATGAGACTTATGCCATGAAACTAAGCTCTCTGTCTTTGCTTTGTTTTCTCTTGTCATGGCCTCATTGCAAGTCACTTTCTTTCCTCATTAAGACAAGACATGAACCCCATCTGACGTAAGATACTCACAGGGTTCGTCATGTCCTCCTCTACTAGGGAAGACGGTCATAGGGATGCTAATTCTATCCCCATATCAAGGTATCTTTCTGGACACCCAGGAGGGCTGTACATCCAGGTTTTCCTTATAGCTGAGCTGAGTCCAAGTGGATGAATAGGAGGGATGAGAAGTGAGTCACCACCCGATTGTGTTATAAACAATGCTTTGTTCCTTATAACCCAGTCTCTCTTCCTCGTGTCATTGTGTCTTACCGGCCCCATGGTTCAGATGGAGACGTGACAACACAGCAAAGGTTTGAGCAAACTGAAGTGGGCATATTGTGAACAAGAAATAAAGCTTGATTATATTAAAGTACCGAAGTATGAGCTTTATTATTTGTACCTTACATGTGGCCTAGCCTATACAACTTGGTATAAAAATCACTTTCCTGGTTTCCCAACAGCTAACTTAGCATCTCAAGGTTGTTCTTATACCCAGCTGTAGGCAATGGCAGTCACTTGTAAGGAAAGCCATTCCCAGGTGATTGGAAATGTGAAAAAACACAGCCGGAGGACATTACTTGTCTCTTGAGAGATTCATTATGATATATCATGGTCAATATCCCTGGTCATCAGTTAAACACTTGCTCAAAAGTCTATCAAGAATTTCAGAGATAATTGATCTGAAAATAGAAATCTGCTTACATTTTCCATCACAGATTCCTGGACATTTTTAGTCCACGAAACAAATACTTGGTCAACCTGAAAATTTTCATATTACTTACACCAGTTTCATGAATGTGAATTTATATGACTCTGTTTTGTGTGTCTGTTCAAAAATATAATGGCTCAATGTAAATTCCTTATGTTTCTGCTACTAATATAGTCTGGCTTTGTTTTTATTAAACATTAATACATTTATATTGGAGAAAAATTTAATCCTTTTCTTTGCAAATCCCACAGAAGTAGAAAGTAAAACTCTAGAGATCATGATTAGCATCATAGTGGGTAAGCTCATCTACATTAGTATTATCCTGGGAACAATTCTCATTACAGAAGATCTTCCTTGCTTTGAGGAAATGGGCTGAGGGATGTAAGCGTGAGCCTGTGAGGAAATCCTGCTCTCCACACTAGCCTATTAATGATGTAAGGGGAGACATGTTTAGTGGCATGCTTTTCTTTGTTTATGAATTTTAAACCACTGTGGAATATGGTTTCCTCAATTAGACACCATCTAGGCATATAAGTATTATTTCTTTTACAATTATTGTTCTCATTGGCAGTCATATTTTTATACTTTAAATGCTGTGGTGTATGCACTTTGATGATACTTTAAGAAATTTAAAAAGTTGAAGAGACCAAAAAAGAGCAATTTGGTGTGTGTGTGTGTGTGTGTGTGTGTGTGTGTAGAATTAAGTGTCTAAATTAGTAACAGCAATAAGGTAGGATGGAAAATTCTGCACCTACAAGAGTCTTGAAGGAGCCAACGGATGCCTGAGTTCACTTCACAGACTGCCAGCATTGCTTTGCCACAGTATCTGTCACTTTCTCCCTCTTGAAAACTTGTTCTGAAATTGGCATTTTTATTATCATATTATGTTGCACACCTTTTTCATTAATGTCCTCCCAGCTTCTTTTATAAAGTGTAGGACTCACAGTCTCTACACAATTTGACTTTTCAAAATAAATCTGGTAATCTCTCCCTTTTGGCTCGGCTGCCTCACCCATCCACAGCCAATGCTCTCATTGATATGGTTAGACTTATACCTACCATTTTTGTCTTTTGTTTGTTATATAACTCAGATTTCAGTTTTTTGTTACATTTTTAAAAATACCTTACCTCTCTCCTTTATTATATTCTGTTTAAGTGAAGTTTCAAGTGGGATCTTTTTCTTAAATTGGATTTGTTATGTTAAAATTAAAATTTAAGAATTATATAAATGTACTCTTATTTTAAATAGAAGCTGTTTTAGGCTTTAAAACCCCTTAACACCGTCAGCCTCTGCCACGGACATGCCTTCGTACACCTTATACCAGTCTTAGTCTTCTAAGGAAGCCCCCTCCTTCCCTGAGGTCACTAAAGCCCTTGACCAGTGCCTAAGGAATCCAGTTTGACTCTGTGATCACCACTTATTGAGCAATTTTTTAAACCGAATCTTCAAAATTACTCTGCCCTTAATCTATCCCAACAAACACGTACCTACTCTATTGCCTAGTTCCTACCTTTCTTTCTGTCACTTAAACATTCCAGCAAATGTTCCCATTGCATAATCATCTTCATTACTTCCAGGTCTGAAATTACACTTTTTTCTTGATGACCAAAGAGAAAAATACCATCTGCTGAAAGAGCCCAGGCTTCTTTGGTCTTTAATTAACATGCAAAGTCTATTATTGTTGGATTCTTTTCCTATTTGACATGAAAATGTCTTGGGCTTCTTATGTATAAATGCATACTTAGAAATAATATTTAGCCTCCATTAAAGCATTGAAATCACCAGATCCATTTTTACTCTTATTTCTAGTGCGTCTTACAATATAGTCCTACTTCCTCAACTTCTGTTGGGGGTAACTCTTTCTAAAGGACACATACTACCTCTTGAGAGCTCCACAGATGGCACACTTATATAGATGGTCCACACAAATGTACCAGCTAGTGGTATTTTAAGGTTCCCACTTCTGCTTCTAGAGCTGGACAAGTCCCTCTAGACTGAATGAGGATGGCTCAGGAAAGTGACATCTTGTTTTGACAGCATGATGTAAATTCCTCTGAGAAGGCACAGGGTTAGTTTATATCTTTATAAATTAGAAGTTAAGGCAAAACTTTGTAAATTAGGGCAAAGATTTATAAGTTAGAAGTTAGGGTTTGGAAACAAAAATAAGCTTCTCTGTATTGTTAGGGCTGATTCTCATTAGTTGATCATTGAAATGGGAATACTTGCCTCTTCATGGTCATGTGTGAGAACAGTGGCTGCTGCTGTGTCTGCAATGGCCTGTTGTCTGACACATGGACCCAGGAGACTGGTCTAGTCTAGTAGTCGCACTGACATTTCTGAGAATACTCGCCAAGACTACCCTGACCCATGGTGTTCCAATAGTACACAGGCTGTGGTCAGAGACAGTAGCCTCTGGCAATTCTCAAAATATAATAAAGCTCCTCACTATCACCACTGTTAGTATGAGTTCTGGTAAGATTTCCTCATCAAACTATAGTTGCTCATCTGTAAAATGGGAAAATCGCACAAGTCAGTTGCCACAAGGCTCAGTTAAACCCAACCGTCACGGTGCTTAATACATGTTAAAGTAACAGTTTTTACAATAAACGTGACTAGTTTTAGGTTATCTACATGTCAAACACCAAGCTACACTGATTGGCAGTTGTCAAAATGCAAAACACAATTCCAACCTCCACTCTGAAAAAGGAACAAAAGAAAGCCATCTATAGTAAATTCTGCAGGTCCCTGTGGTGCTCAGAGAGAGGAGAGAGGGAAGACAGCAAATTGAAGATGGGGTGGACCGTGAAGATCTCTGTGTCCCTCATGAAATGCAAGCATCGGAAATTCTTCGTCTCCATCATGAGTTTATAGGAACAGGCCATATTTTATTGATTTAGAGATGATAAAATCTGTGCTGCTCTCAAGACAAAAGATGTAACTGAGGCAGTTTTTGGGATTCTTCTCTTGCTGGAATGCCCAAGGTCTTTGCTATAGAAGCTTGGTTCCTTTCAAATTTTCAGTGAGTTGTTCAGGCTATAGTTTACAGACTGACTTTTAGAATAAACTTAGAATGGGACCTACTTTATGGTAAGAGCATGGAAAGAAGTAGTTACTGCAGTTTCTTATTTCATATATTGAAAGAAAAACTCATTGTCACTCCACCAGAACCATTTAAATGTGTTAAGCATGCCATTTGCACATTTGATTATATTATAAGTCATCAATAAAAGCTTTCCAGAAAGATTTTTCTCATCAGAAACAAAAGAGACAGGAATATACTTGTAGCTATGGAAACGTCTGCTCCATGTTTTTCTCACTTAGAAGGTACAAGCTTTCGTATCAAGTGATAAGGAAAATGTGGACATAATCATCTATTTCTTATTAATAACCAGCTTTTAATAAGAAGGAGAAACTTATCTGGAGACTATCCTTTTAAATAACTACATTAAAGGCAGCTATGTAATTCTTACTCAAGCCATAGTGTATGTAATTGAACCTGGTTTGAACAAAGTTTTTCTATCATAATAAGATCTGAGAGGTGAGTGAAGAAGGGTAATAGGCTTTTTAGACTGCTCCTCTGGTGTCACCCTGGAAACATTGTAGAGCTTTCCTTAGAATACTGTCTGCAGGACATTGTGCAGACCAGTCTGAAGCGGTCTTACTGGAAAATCTCAGACCCATTTTAATTTTCATGTCATACTCTCAATAGTGACTAGTCTGCTCAATCATTCACTGTACATTAAGATGGAACGTAAACTAGTATTAAGTATTGCCATGCTTGAGGAGAGGTAGCTCCAAATTATCTAAGTATCTGTGCAGAAAAATAAAAAATTGGCTCTTAATTTTCCAATATACATAAATTAATTAACAATTGATTATTTACTTAAACATTGATGCCAGGACCTGGAGTTTCAGGAAAGAAGTAAAATATTTTTTTCCTATGTTACAGAGCACATAATTATACAAAACGTTGAGCATCATTCTACTTCTATACATATATAGGATGTACTTTGATGGTATTCTGCTCTAACAGTGTGCCTTGCTTGCTCTCTCTTTTCTCTCCTTCATCCTTTTGTACTACTATGCTCTCTCATGCTAATGAGAAAAAATATGCAACATTTTTCTTTGTGACTCTGACTTATTTCACTCAACATGATATCCAGTTCTTTCCCCTGGCAAAGTACATGATTTCATTCTTTTGAATAAAATGGAATAAAACTCTGTTGTGTATATACAACATTTTATTGACTTATCTGCTATCTAAGTTAATTCCATAATTGAATACTGAAACAGTATCACTATAGTATGGCTATGTGGGAATTACTATTTTAAGCTGGATTTTACTCTTTTGGGTATATCCTCAGAAAGTTTCTAACTGCATCATTTGGCAGTTCCAATTTTAATTTTTTTTTTTGGAGGAGCATCTATACTGAATTCCTCAGTCTCTAGATTAATGTACATTAACAACAGTGTATAAAGTTTCACTTCTATTGGTAATTGATAGCTGCTGGGAAAGGTAGAGTCAGTTTTCTTTAAGGGTGAAGGTCCCAGTAGGTTGATCATGCCCCAGTGGAAGGTCACAGTCTAAGAGTATAAGGGCAGTGCAAATTAGACTTGGTGAGTTAACATTAAAAGTATGTAAAGTTGGGTGGGTAGGAAAGGGTCATAAAAGTGGGAAGAGTCAGAGAGGGGGTGAATATAGCCAAAGCACATTGTAAATAATTCTCAAGGAACAAATTGAAAAACAAGGAGAAATAAAAGATCCTGCTTCACTCATTTTCTCATATCTTCACCAATATAAAACAAATGAGCTAAGATAAGATGGAATATCAGTGTAGAACTGATGGCTACAGACATTAAATTTGCACCCAATCAATGGACAGAAGCTGCTGACCCCTGTGGTTGAATTAGGGAAAAGCTGGAAGAAGCTGAGGAGGAGGGTGACCCTGTAGGAGGACCAGTAGTCTCAATTAATCTAGACCCTGAGATCTCTCAGATACTGGACCACCAACCAGGCAGCTGATATGAAGCCCCCAATACATATACAACAGAGGACTGCTGGGTCTGAGTTTAGTCAGGGAAGATGCATCTAATCCTCAAGAGACTGGAGGCCCCAGGTAGTTTAGAGGTCTGGTGGGATAAAGAGTGAGGCGTAGGGACAACCTCATGGAGATGGGGTAGGGGAAGAGGTATGGGATGTGGAACAGTCAGAGAGTGGACTGGGAGGGGAATAAACCCTGGAGTTTAAAATAAATAAATAAATAAATAATAAATTATTTTTAAAAATTTAATGCATTTATTGGTTATTTGTATCTATTAGACATCTTCAAACTTCAGAATGGGAAATTATTATTATTTTTTTTTAGAACACCACCACCACCAACAAGAACAAAAGAATAGTGGAAGAAAACATAATAAGTTATATTTACAAAATAAAACTTTTATGCCATCAGGAGAACAGGCTCTGTTATGGGGGAAATAATATAACCTCTCACACAAAACTTAAATCTGACATAGAATCTGTATCAAATAAATAACCAGGAAGATTTTCAACTGTGAAGTAACACCATCATGTTCTAGATGTCTATCACTCTAGAAGCTATGTTACAGAGGAAAATAGATTGACTACCTGAAAAGTAAAACACAACAGTGCCCACCCACACAGATGTGATAATAGTGCATAATGAGCTGTTTCACTGGGGAAATTCTTGACGTTTATGTATGGTGAATATCAGGACAAAATCTGATAGGTATTTTAGATACTTCTTGGGGCATCAAGTATGACCTCTACAAATAGATAAGAGAACACTTCACTCACTTTACTATAAGAGAGACCATCTAAAATTCTGTTCACACTAGATCTGGTGATAGATTGGCAAACAATTTTAGTCATTAAAGACAGTAGAAAGGGGCCGGGTGGTGGTGGTTCATGCCTTTAATCCCAGCGCTTGGGAGGCAGAGGCAGACGGATTTCTAAGTTCAAAGCCAGCCTGGTCTACAGAGTGAGTTCCAGGACAGCTAGGGCTATAGAGGGAAACTCTGACTCAAAGCAAAGCAAAACAAAACAAAACAAAACAAAAAACAAAACAAAACAAAAAACAAAACAAAGACAGTAGAAAGGGGAACCATGAAGGTGGGCACAAATGAAGGGAATGTGCTGTGAGGATTAGGAAGATTTTCCACTCAGCAGTGTTTAGTTCTTGAAAATGTCTAAAATCTGGGAAGAAATAAAAAAAAAAATTGAGTTAAGTGACTCTAGAAAAATGGCATCCCATTTGTGAACTAAGTATGAAAACTATTAGTTTAGGTTATTAAATAAAAAATTAATTCTCTCTCTCTTTTTTTTTATTTTACAGACATGATATCATTTTAATCTCCAAAGTGCATAAAAAGATCCCCATTTTATAGACCAGAGAGCTCTAGCAACACTACACTGGGAGATACTTATCTTTAATATCAAATAAACCTATCCACACACACTCAAAAGACTTTTAGACATACATCACAATTACATTATAAAATATACAAGCCAAGACTACCAAAATGAAAAAATATGTAAATCTGGGTCTAGAAAAGTCCTACATGTGGAGCTTTGTATTAGTCAGAGTTCTCTAGAGTCACAGAAATCTATAAAGTAAGGGAATTTGTTATGATGACTAACAGTCTATAAAGCAACTCTCCAACAATGGTCAGCTGTGAATGGAAAGTCCAAGAATCTAGTAGTTTCTCAGTCCCACAAGGCTAGTAGATTCCAACAGATGTGCTGGCAAGTAAATGCAAGCAGGTGAAGAAGAGTGGATCTTCCTTCCTCCAACGTCCTTATGTAGGTCTCCAGCAGAAAGTGTGAGTCAGATTAAAGATGGCTACCACCACACCTGGATCTGAGACTCGTTCCAGGCTGACCTTGAACTCAGAGATCTCCTTGCCTTAGTTTTCTGGGATTGAAGGCATATGCTACCTTGCCTGGGCCTAAGCTTTTCATAGCCACTATGCCTCAAGATCTCCATGCCAAGATCCAGGTCGGAAACTTGTATCTCCCAGCCTCCAGATTAGGATCACAAGTGACCTTTCCAATTCTGGATTGTAGTTCATTCCAGATATAGTCAAATTGACAACCAGGAATAGCCATTACAAGTGTCTTGACCTTTCTTGGTGGAATTACAGCCCCTTATCCTCACTAAAACAAGACACTTCCCTGTTAAGATTCACTATCTGCAGTTTTACTAGATTTGCATTGCCTGTATACTGTAGACTGGACTTGGGCTGTGTTATTAAGCTCCATCTCCATCTGCCTTGGATTCCCTGGAGGCTGTAGTGACTGAAAACTCTGAAGCTTACTCAAATGGGCATTCTTTGTATTAGTTAGAGAAGGAGATTAATCAGAAACAATGACAGTGAGTACAAAATTTAGAGCATTCTCAATACTACTAATCTCTTCCCCTATTTGAATAGGAAAGTAATTTAAAAGTGGGTAGCTTTTCTTGTTATTTTATATCAACGATAACACAGGAAACATTGTCTTGGTTTTGGCTGTTCTGAAATTTCAGAGTCAGACAAGATTCCACAAACCAATGGCAGTGGGGCACCCTCTTACCCTCAGTGGCTCACCTATGGAGCTAATCTTTATGACCTTTTCAGACAAAGCTAGCCACTTATATGTTTCAAAGTTTCAAACCAAACACATGCTTCACAGCTACATGCCCAGCATAGTAGGGTATTCCTGTGACAACCTGACCATGGTTTGAGGAGGACTGTGGAAGAACTTTCAAACGTTGGGCTAGAAGATCCATTCAGTGTTAAGAGCTCTGTGGGATGTTGTGTAGGAGCTTGGAAGATAATGTTGAGAACAGTGCAGAAGATGGAGGCCTGGCTTGTGAAATTTCAGAGAGAAGATTAAAAACTCTATCAGGGCTGTTGCTATTTTGATTGTGAAGATTCTGTGGTTTTGGTTAGCTGGGGCTGAAGAATCAGCTGTGATTAACAAGATACCAGAACTACCAAAGTGAAAACTTTGCATTACTGGAACTATTGATGCTGGTTAGCTGGAGCTAAGAAATTAATGGTGATTAAGATGAGACTAGCATCATTGAGGTAAAATCTTCTGGGAAGTGTTTTCTGAGAGCAAAGAGGTTGTGTTCCAGAGATAGCCAAGGTTGTACCTTGTGCTGCAGTAGGACTTGGTAATGTGAAAGAGTCACCCAGGTGGTACTGGTTTTGGAGGCATGAAGGGGTCATGAAGAGCAGCTGAGGCTCAGCACAGTAAGGGGCCATGGAAGGCCATTGGTGAAGGTGCAGCCTCAGTTGCAATTGATGGCCTAGGACTGAAGGGGTCATGCAAAAGAACTGAGGCTTGGCACCATGATGAGAGCCTATGAGAGGCTATTGGTGAAGCCTAGTGACAGTGGGAGACAGCAGTGTTTTAGAAATGCCAGCACCATGTGATGGCTACCAAGAACAGCACCAGCTGTGGTGTACAGGCATCTGGAGCCTAGAAGACAAGGTGTGTGCTACAAAGGGCAGAGCTGGAGAAGTGACTCAAGCCCTTGGAGGAATCCAGAAGATCGTGAGTGGATCCCAGACATTGGATGGTTGGAGTTTGATTTTTGCTTTTAATTGTGACTCTGCCCTGATACTTTTCTCCCTTGAAGGAAGAAAGTATTTTAGTGGAGCCCAAAGTTAAGAGACTTTGAATTTTAAAAGATATTGGACATTTTAAAGGGATTGAACTTTTAAGAGGTAAAGACTGTGGGACTTTTAAAGTTATTTAGATCTTGGAGATGAATAAGAAAGTAAGCATTGAGGCTTAATAGTGGTTGTGTATCAAGTTGACAAGGGGTCAATTGTACTGGCTGGTTTTGTGTGTCAAGTTGACACACAAA
>JADRCD010182780.1:14881-40805 GCA_019843815.1 Montemys delectorum
GGGACTTTTAAAGTTATTTAGATCTTGGAGATGAATAAGAAAGTAAGCATTGAGGCTTAATAGTGGTTGTGTATCAAGTTGACAAGGGGTCAATTGTACTGGCTGGTTTTGTGTGTCAACTTGACACAGGCTGGAGTTATCACAGAGAAAGGAGCTTCAGTTGGGGAAATGCCTCCATGAGATCCAGCTGTGGGGCATTTTCTCAATTAGTGATCAAGGGTGGAGGGCATAAATCTCAAGAGATTAGCATCCTCATTCAAGTTTAATTATCACTTAACTTCACATGAACGTTAAGATTGTACTATGTAAGCTTTGGAGACTGGTCAATAACAACCACTAATGTTCTGTAATTCTGTCTACAAAATTCTGTTTCTTAAGGGAAAATTTCCCCATTTAACAGGGTTCAGTGTCAGTCCTGACACATTGGACAATCAGATGCATAATTGGGATGAATATATTTATGAATGAAAAGAACCCTGGCCAGTCTGCCTCAATTTCCTACCGACACCCATTTTCTACAGAAGTGTTAGAGACATTCCACACCCAGGCTCATTCTGAAGCCAGTTATAGTGCTGTCCATTTTGTTTTTGAAGGATTAGATAAAATTTAGACGTGAAACTCTTAAAGGAGAACCGAATGAATAAAGAATTAGACAATGTCTTCTGGGAACCAGGTGGGTTAATAGTTTTAGTTCACGGAAAATTGTTGAAGTACTTTCAAAAATAATTTATAATGACTGCAGTGATTCTTATATATGAAATCGCAACTCTAATGAATTGGTTTCATCTGTGACAATGGCACATAGCCTGCAAACAAGACTGAGGGCCATTAGTAGACTGATTCAAAAAGAAAAGAAGGGTCTTGGGGAGGCTCACAGTTACATAAACACTATAGCAAAGAGTCATCAACTTATCCCACAGCATCCTCATCTTTAGTGTTTTCCTATTGGTAACAGCAATAGTAGTAGTAGGAGGAGGAACAGAAGGAAGAGGAAGAGGAGGAGGAGGAGGAGGAGAAGGAGGAGGAAGAAGATGAATAATATCTATAGTAATGGTTATTGTAATAGGAATCCCAGCTGATGGCATCCAATCAGGAGGCCTGAGTGAACTACATATTCTGTTGATATTTGAACCCATATAAGAAACTGCAAAGGTCAATAAAAGTGTTTGAACTTTTGCTGACACAGAGCTTTATAAACTTAAAAAACTTGAAGTGAAATCCTCATTCTATAATAAGAGAAACTGAATGCAAAGAAGGAAGTTACCATTCCCTTTCTCAGTCAGTACGACAGCGCGAAGAGATCAGGGCCTAATATAAATATAATATCTCCTTATCTCCACTGTGAGGGAGACTCCACAAAGACAGAGTTTGTGTCTTCATGTATTTGTATGCACTAGTTTTCCCAATTACCTGAGAAAGGCCTGGGGCATATTAGCAAAGCCCTCAGTTCAGTAAGTGCTAAAATATAGTGGTTAAAACTTGATGTATAATTGAAGTACTCACCACCATGTGTCAAATATGTTACTTTGTATGTGTTATTAAGCTTCTGTGCCATTAAAGAAGGTGTTTGTTGAAATCTGCACACATCAATTTGAGCATCCTCGTACATACTGTAAACACTCAGTAACTGTGGGCATTACAATAGTCAGTTTTTACTTTATGGTCCTTGATTAAATTATAATTTTGGAAGCATCTTATCCCCCTCAACTTTCTTTTTAAGTTCAAGTTCTTGACCTTTTTGCTTTCATAAATGTTAGGCCAATTCCACATTCAGTCATTCTTTAAATGATTTATTTAATTTTCCTCAGGAAAATACATTAAGAAATGTGTTGAAAATTAGCCTCATTTTCCTTGCTGAACAGTCTGTCATTGCTATTTTTCTCTAATTCATAATTACCCTCCAATTGCTCATACATTTAAACAATCAATGTCATTATTACAGCCTCTATCACAAATATCAAGATAAAATTACCTGGTGGGAAAAACAACTATTGAAGAATATTTCCAGTTATATAATGTGTATTCAGCAATTTAAAATAGTGCTCCCTCATGTTTTCTGCTTATTAACTACAAGAAAAATAAGAACACCCCCGAGTTCCATTTACTTAGAAATCACCACAGCCCTACCAAAGCAGGGGAAAGCCGTTCTGGACCAGGATTGTCAGAAACTACATGTGGTTGAGCAGTGAAAAGACCTGCTAGTGTAATTAGCAACAGCAGTTAGACCCTGGCAATACTAAGTGCTCCCATTTAGCAGCTTGGACATCATCTGGAGTATGCTGAAATGCATATTCATGGCTCCACCTACTGGATCAGAATCTGCATTTTAAAAAGAGTGTTTGTCCAGGTGATTGGAGCTCACAAAGCACTGATGTATCTAGTTTAAAAAGGCATCAGAATCCTTCAGAACTGCTTTGTTTACAATATACTGTTTGTTCATAAGCCTTCATTTTTCACCTGACGGTTTAAATATATTGAATCAAGGTTATAGAAAAAGGAGCAAGTAGATCATATCTATCAATATCTCAGATTACTATAGATGTATATGTGTAAATTCATATACAACAGGCCACGTTGTCCTTGGTGTTTGTCACATACTTTTCTCCTAGATATCAGCATATCACTCATCTATCTGTGAAGATAAACCAAGCTGTATGTCAGCATTTTAAATATGTCCAGGTAGGATTCAGACTTTGAGGCACCACTCTGGCTTATCAAATGTCCTATTGATTGAAAGTTAGTTTTTTTCCCTCCAATTTAATTCTTTAGATAGAAGTGTCTTTGTATTGTGTATTTATCTTTTAATTCCAAGGATATTCATCATCTATCACAAGCTGGTTCTAAAATGTTTTTGTAGAAACTTAGACAAGGGATCAAAAGACTTAGATTCTCATTCAGATTTGGTTTCTATTAACTTTTTAGCTGACTTCTCAGGTGGCTGAAAATCACTGTTAGGCACCTATAACATTCAGTACTCAATGAGAACAGTGAACATCAAGTATATCACATGCTGTTAGAGTGTGTGTTTCAGGGAATTTCTGTTTGAGTTCAATATTTCATTTTAATTGTATGCTTTAAGTTTTGATATCGGAAACAGATGGCCCAAGTATATCCTGAGTTGCAGAGGGAACTTATCCTAGCATTGTATACTTCTTTAGACATAATCAAGCACCAATTTAAATGAGGCATTGGTCCCTCAGAGCAAGCTGGCATTAGGTAACCAGGAAATACAGCCAGACCCTGTTAGGTTGGTTCAGACCTCGAATCTTAAGTCATTATAACTAGTTTCCAATATATATTTATTAATCAAGATAGAAGCCATTCCAATCAATGTAATTTATTTTTGGCAATAAGAAATAAGTGTGTGTGTCCTTTTGTAAATATCTGTGCTTTTTGATTTGACACTCTTGGAAAGATTTTCTTCATCCTGTGGGTTGTGGAAGTGTTTTCTTTCGAAAAACCTTGTTGATATGCTTGAACAAGTGCTATTTAGTTGGTGAGAGGTAAGGTAGATATGGTAGACAAGGCAAAACTCCATAGCTCTGTTTGCTCAACTATTGAAAGCTGTGGCATGTGCTAGTTCTTACCTAACAAACTTCTGGCTTAGTACACACTGCAGCAGAGAGGACAGAACGGTTGGAAGACACAGAGGCTCAGGGAGTTTGCTGTGAGATTTTTGCCTCCTTAGTCGTGTCAGAAGCTACGCCCTGAAAGTCTCACCAACATGATTGCCCAAGCATGAGCTGAACAAGAATGATACCAATGAACATTGTAAAGTAGATAGGAAAGAGGCCATGATGCTGCAAAATTACACTATAGGCAACTGAGGGAAACTGAAGTAGAAGAGTGGTCCTCCCTAGGGAAAAGCTCACCAAATGATTGTCAAATACTGAATGGCCCTAAAAATGTATATACAAGGAATAGTATATGGACTGAACAGGTAATATTTACATATACATGTATGTATGCAATAACAGCTAGTAAAGAAGTCATCAATCTGAACAAGAGTAGTCAGGGTTATAGGAGAAGGTTTGGTGCAAGGAAAGGGAAGGGGAGTATGTTGTAATTATAATGTCATCTAAATATAAAAAAAAAACCATGATTGTCATATCTAAAAAACCAAACCAGAACAACAACAAACACTAACACTATCCAGCTTGTTAGGAGATCACAAAAAGAGTTATTTGTCAGTGTGCATGAATGGTCCTGAATAAAACACCATCTTCCATGGAATCCTCTGCAGGGCTCATTAACTAGTTAGAACTTCAGTGATTGGGACTAGGTAGGAATGTTACAGGTCCAGAAGCTAATTGCAATCCATCTTATGCTATTTCTAACCCTCTTAACAGCCATTCCTTTTCCATCTTTGTGTCTGATCTAACATTCCTGTGATTAACAGGCAAAAGCTTTTAGGATGTATTAACAGGCCACTAGACTCCACCAACTCAAAGGCTAAGAGTATTGTCAGATAACATCTGTGGCCAGTGGTAGAGAACAGGTTACATTCATTTAAGAAATGGTGTGTGTATTAAGATGGTCTAACTGTGAAGTCATTCACCAACTGTTTCAATGAACAATGGTTCTGCTTGGAGGGTGGCACAGACATTAGGTGAGGGTGAGAATCTGGTTCATAAGTTGTGATAATTGGAAAAGCATTCATCTCAGAGAAAGAGTAACTTATAAAGCCCTCTTCTTCAAACTTGATACAAGAGCTACAAATGTCAAGCAAAGCATTCAGTCTCACTCTTTGTTGTTCTTCCTACAAGCCACCTCCCAAGTTAATTGTCTATGTCTCCCTTGGGTATATAAATACCTTTGAAATATATAAGCTGTTCTGAAAACCATAGTATAGTGTAAAAACATGAAATAAACAATACTATTAATAGAGAGGCTGAGATAGGAGAAGCAAGATTTCAAGACCCTTATGTTGTATGCAGCAAGACACTGTCACGAACAAACAAGCTGAAAGTGTATATAGATTATACAATATTGGACCTATTTCTCAAATTACCAAATTAGAGAGACCATTGGATGACAATCAACAAATTTCTAATTCCTCATATTTTTGGATTTCAATCAATTAGGATATGTTGGTAATATTAATTTTCATATTAAGATATTAAGAAAAGGTAATTGTCACTTCCTGTTGTAAGAGGTGGAATTAGATTTGTGTGGATTTGTTGAAAGATTACTTTCTTGCTTCTTCTAGGGTGTAGTTTTGCTCCTTATGTTGATGTTTTCCATCTATTATCCTTTGTAGAGCTGGATTTGTGGAAAGATATTGTGTAAATTTTGTTTTGTCATGGAATATCTTGTTTTCTCCATCTATGGTAATTGAGAGTTTTGCTGTGTATAGTAGCCTGGGCTGGCATTTGTGTTGTCTTAGGGTGTGTATGACATCTGCCCAGGATCTTCTAGCTTTCATAGTCTCTGGTGAGAAGTCTGTTGTAATTCTGATAGGCCTGCCTTTATATGTTACTTGTCTTTTTTCCCTTACTGCTTTTAAAATTCTTTCTTTGTTTAGTGCATTTGTTGTTTTGATTATTATGTGACGGGAGGGATTTATTTTCTGGTCCAGTCTATTTGGAGTTCTGTAGGCTTCTTGTATGTTCATGAGCATCTCTTTCTGTAGGTTAGGGAAGTTTTCTTGTATAATTTTGTTGAAGATATTTGCTGGCCCATTACATTGGGAGTCTTCACTCTCTTCTATACCTATTATCCTTAGGTTTGGTCTCATTCCATCCTGGATTTCCTGGATGTTTTGGGTTAGGAACTTTTTGCTTTTTGCATTTTCTTTGACTGTTGTGTCAATGTTTTCTATGGTGTCTTCTGCCCTGAGATTCTCTCTTCTATCTCTTGTATTCTGTGGGTGATGCTTGCATCTATGACTCCTGATTTCTTTCCTAGGTTTTCTATCTGCAGGATTGTCTCTCTTTCTGATTTCTTTATTGTTTCTACTTCCATTTTTAGATGCTGGATGGTTTTGCTCATTTCCTTCACCTGTTTGATTGTGTTTTCCTGTAGTTCTTTAAGAGATTTTTGTGTTTCCTCTTGAAGGGCTTCTAGCTCTTTACCTGTGTTCTCCTGTATTTCTTTGCGGGTGCTATTGATGTCTTTCATAAAGTCTTATATCATCATCATGAGAAGTGATTTTAGATCTGAGTCTTGCGTTTCTGGTGTGATGGTGTGTCCAGTACTTGCAATGGTGGGAGAATTGAGTTCTGATGATGCCAAGTAATCTAGGTTTGTGTTGTTTATTTTCTTACACTTGCTCCCCACCATCTGGTTATCTCTAGTGTTACCTGCCCTTGCTAAATCTGACTGGAGCCTGTCCTTCTTGTGATCCTGGTTGTGTCAGAACTCCTCAGAGTCAAGCTGTGTCTGTGATCCTATGATTCTGTGATCCTGTGATACTGGGCTTGTTAGTGTGCCTGGAAGTCCAGCTTCCTCTGAATGTTTTCAGACTGTCTGCGGAGCTTACACCCAAGGACTGCTCAGGGTACCAGCCTAGAGAGACTGGAAGGAACCCTATCCACTCTGCTGGCAGAGTTCCTGTATGCTTGATCCCACTGGTCCCAATAACTCCCCGTGTTGGGACAGATGCTATGTCCTCCTTACCTCTGATCCTGAGAGTGTCAGAGCACCTGGGAATGGAGCTTCCTCTGGGTGTTGTGGTACTGGCTGCGGAGCTTGCACCCAAGCTATAGTGTTTTCTTGACAGCAGTAACTACCCAAAGCTAAAAAATGATTATTTTTTTATATACCACATTTTTTACTAAGGAGTGCATCCTGAGAAATAATTATTGAAACACACAAATACATATGAGCAAAAATAATATCAGAAAGCTCATGAAATATAATAATATAACATTGACTGAACACGTTAGAAAACCAAGACAGACATGGAAAGTCATCATTTAAGAGAACATGTAATAGCATGAAAGTGTTCATAATGTATTCTATGAACACGTATGCTATAAAACAATATAGAATATGCCCCAAATATGCAAAATGTAGTTACCAAAGGACTAAGAAGGTTAACAGCAAAATGCTAATTTGTTTTTGTCTTTGGTACAAGGAATTAATAATTTTTATTTTAGTTTTTCCTTTTATATAGTTAAGTGTCTCCACTGAGTTACGATAACATATTTCCACTGTACTAAATATTCAGGCACTTCTAATTCAGCCATTGCAAGCTCATTTAAGCACAGGCATGCTCAACCTCGAGTGGTGGTAAGAGAAATTATCTTCCTTATTTAATTCCCCCATGGGTCTTCAGATTCAAAATGTGTATTCATCTTGGACATTCTTATGCCTCAGTTCTCTCAGACTATGTGGAAAGGGATGTGATCACAATATGGTTTATTTATTAATTTCAGTGATCCTGAGTACAATCTGTGAGAGATGCCATGGGTCTGTGCTATCGTCATTTGTTATCCAACACCAAGAATGGTACATATCCCTTACCACATACTAGAAAATACCCTCTTGCTTTCTCTCTGTGTATTCACAGGATCCCCTGTCTACTCCAAGAACCCTTTATAAGTCTCCTTATGCACATTACTGCACTGACAAACTGAGAATTTGCCCCATCTTGATGGGGACTTTGTGAGCAGCTACTTCATTATGAACACACAACTTTCCCTCTATATTATGACTTTTAGAGCTACAAGCCACTCAGCCTCACCAAGAGGCTGAGATCAGCTGATGGTGAATAGGAATCTGAGTTATCTTTAGTTAGAACAGGGTTTTGGTGCCCTGGATTCAAGAATTATTCAAGACTTTTCTCCTCTATTACTGCCTACTTTATTTACAATATCTTCATGATGTACGTTACTGTATTTATTAACTTCATTAGTTTTATTTGTGTTTACTAATCTTAGAGTCCAATTTTTTTTTGCAATTACAATGATTGTTTTCTGAGTTGATTGCTATATTAGCCTTTTGCTGAAGAATGCTCTCAGAACATTTATTTAAAATGTTTGACTAACTTTTCATTCCTTCCCCATTAAAAAAACTTCCATGGCCACTAAGCAAAGTAGAACACATTACTTTCAAGAACTATCGCACAAAAGAATATACATTTTCAAACAACTCTAAAATAACTTACCCCACAAAGAACAGACATGTTAAACTGAGTATCCTGTAGACATCTGTAATCTCAGCTACATAAGGCTGAAGCAGGAGGGAACTTAAGTCTGAGGCCAGGCTGGGCTACATAGTGAGGCCTCCTATATTACACAAACACCAAGGAAGGCAGCAGGCACGCTGGAGGGAGTTGTGCTGTACATTTGAAGGCAGGTAAGGTCCCTCACAGTATTGACTGACTAAGTGATAAGGCATTCATGTTAGAGGAGCTTGGACCTCATCGCAGATAAAGGTTTTGGGGGAGCCTAGGGAATGGCATTTAAGCCACTCAAGAAAAACTGTAGCTAGGTCTAGATGAGGAAATCCCAGAACCAGTTCCAGGCCTTGGGATTTTTCAGATGTGCTTGAGTGAATGTTCGTCCGAATCACCTCATTCATAGTTCTTCTGCTGTCATGCAAGCTACCTTTTTGTGTAACTGAAGATTTCAGTCTCAAGTCAGAGTAGAGCATGACAAGATTTTAAGTCATATTAAGAAAAATTTATTAGACTTAAAGTTCCCAAAGATCTAATAAATCAATTCATCTTAAAAATATTTAAGGAAGTGTTGCAAACATGTCAGAGCTAATTGAAGAGGTGATAGGTGAGAGCTGCACTGATAATCTTCAACGCTCCCCACTAACCGAAAATTTAAAATATAGCAGAGAAATGCCTGCTTGTCTTCCTTTCCCTTAAAAAATTATTTCTATTTGTTTGTGTGTAGTATGTGTATGTATATATGTGTATGTATGTGCGTATATGTATGTATGTGTGTGTGCATGTACATATGTATGTGTGCATGTATGTATGTGTGCGTGTGTGTATGTATGTATGTGAAAGTGTGTATATGTGTGTGCACATGTGTGTGCATACACATGTGTTTGTGTGTGTGTGTGTGTATGTGTGTGTGTGTGTGTGTGTGTGTATACTGTTTGTGGAGGTCAGGAGAACATTTCAGGTGTCAGATTTCTTTGGAGCTGGAGTTACAAGTGGTTTGAGTTGCCTGATATGGGTTCTGAAAACTAAAATCAGGTGCTCTAGAAGAGCAGCAAGTTCTCTTAATTGCAAAGCCATCTCTCCAGCCCCATTACTTTCTTGAACTCTTGAATGGATAGGGGTACAGGTAAGGCAGTATGATTTACTATTATTGACATGGAGTTTGAAAGAATATTTTCTATACCTCAATATACATGTGTTCTGGACACAGTATAGTACTGAAAGCACAGGAAATGCTAGACTTCAAATAAAAGTTTGATTCTTCTTCCACTGAAGAGCTGATACATTCACGAATCATTTTATCAACTCTCAGAGAATTGACATTCTCCAGGACTATAGATATCCATAAATCCTTACAAGATATAATATTTAATCACATAAGTGATTTTGTATATGTTAATTTTCTACAAATTATCCCAAAGGTAACATTCACATGCAATTATTAAAGCCATTTCCTAAATGTAAGTCTTTTAAGGAGGAGCAACACCACCTCCCTCATCACATGTGCTTGACAGGTAGTTTCTAACCTCTTAGAAATGCTGTGTTCAGCTCAGCAGTAGTGGCATACATTTTTTGTTTGTTTGTTTTGTTTTTCAAGACAGGGTTTCTCTATGTTGTCCTGGCTGTCCTAGTACTCAATCTGTAGACCAGGCTGGCCTCGAACTCAGAAATCCACCTGCCTCTGCCTCCCAAGCGCTGGGATTAAAGGCATGTGCTACCACCTCCCGGGGCTGGTATACACTTTTAATCCCAGCCTTTGGGAATTAATCCCAGAGGCAGGTAGATCTCTGACTTCAAGGCCAGCCTGGTCTATAGAGTGAGTTTTAGGACAGTCAGAGCTACACAGAGAAACCTTGTCTTGATAAGCCATAAAAAATGTTGTGTTCTTTCTTTGTGATGTCTATAGTTGAGAAACCAAATATTGATGAATATCAGTTTGAATAATTTTGTGCTCCCCTGTGTTAGTTGCTTCTACACATTATTGGCTTTCAACTTAATGTTTCTCTACATCTACAAAAGTAACAAACCATTTATCTAGAATAGTAGCAGAATATTTATGGACAGAAAATCTCTTGAATGACAGACATGTAACTCATGGCATACATGAAGAACATTAACATATCTATGAGTTTTAAGGGTGAGGGAAAATTAATTTATACATTAAAAGTGCCATAGTTGTTCAGTATCAGACACTTTCACTGCCGGCACCCTGAACACAGCTCCACTGCTTGTCTGTTCTCTGAAGCAGAAGCCACACAGCATCTCATTCAGCACAAGAAGCAGTTGGGGATAATGGGCGGAGTGGGCTTACACCCCTGAAATTCAAAAATACATAATTTCTTTGTAAAACCAGAGGCCTCCCTGCAATTAAACCACCACTAACACCCACAGAGAACCACCTTGGCATTGATGAAGAATAGCAAGATTCATTCCGAATTGTGCCTTATCCCTTTGTGAGGGTTGGGAGTGAAATACAAATCTACAGCCCACCATCTCCCACAAGAATCCCTTATCAGAAGCCCCCTAAAAGCACACTCAACACCTGTGAACTACACCCAGTACCCTGTCCTCCATTCCTCAGCTCACACCTCCACTGGCTCCTGAAGGCATGTTGGCACCAGCACAACCAGGTAAGACCGCACCTCAAGGCCTTGTCTGCCAAGTCACCTTCACTTCCAACAGCCTTAAACAGCGTTCCACAACTTGAACTCCATTTTCTGACTAACAACTCTGTCTCCTTTCCTAGAGGCTACTCTGGTACCAGGAAATGTTGGTACTTGGGATGATAGAGACAAGGTTAGCACCTAGAATCCCAGAGGGCACAAAACCCAGGGGAGACACTCAACTGGACCTGAAGACTTGATCGTCACCAGAATACCACAAAATACAGGCTAGAAACAGAGAAGAAAAAGAAAGCTGGGGGGGGGGGCGCAAAAACACCCACCCAACAAAGATAAAGTCAGAGATAAGCATGTAAACCTATAATAACCTCAAAACACAGATTGATAAAGGCCAGTGTAAGAACAATTGACAACAGCCAGGATAATATGTCATCACAAGTGCCCAGCTATCCCTATTACAGCAAGCCCTGGATATCTGAACGTAACTGAAGCACAAGAAAATGGCATTGAATCCAATCCTATGTAGACAATAGACACCTTTAAAGAGGAAATGAATAAATCCCATAAAGAAATTGAGGAAAATACAAACAGGTGAAGGAAATGAACAAGACTGTGCAAGACTTGAAAATGGAAATAGAAGCATTCAAAGCAATAGAAGAAAACAGGGAATCCTGGAGATGAAAGCCTAGGGAAGAGAACAGGAACTACAGACACAAGCATCCCCAACAGAATACGAGAGTTGGCAGAGAGACTCTCAGACATAGAAGATTTGATAGAAGAAATTAATACATCAGTCAAAGAAAATGTTAAATCTAAAAAGTTTTTGTCACAAAATGTCCAGAAATTTTGGGACACTTTGAAAGACCAAGCTTAAGACTGATAAAAATAGAAGGAGGAGGAGAAAAGGAGGAGGAGAAGGAGAAGGAGGAGGAAGAGGAAGAGGAAGAGAAAGAGGAGGAAAAGGAGGAAAAGGAGGAAAAGGAGGAGAAGAAATGAGAAGAAGAGGAGATGATTCCCAGTTCAAAGTTTCAGGAAACATTTTTAACAAAATTATGGAGCTTATAGAACAATAAATAGATTGGACCACAAAAGAAAATCTCTGTACTACATAATAATAAAAATACTAAATGTACAGAACCAAGAAGGAAGTTTAAAATCTGCAAGGAAAAAAGGCCAAGTAGCATATAAAGACAGATCTATTAGAATTAAATCTGACTTCTCAACAGAAAAACTAAAAGTCAGAAGAGCCTGGACAGATGGCTTGAAGTCCTTAAGAGACTAAAGATGCCAGCCCAGATTCCTATATGTAGCAAAGCTTTCTATCACTATAAATGGAGAAAACAAGATATTCAATGACAAAACCAAATTTCAACAATTTCTTTTTATAAATCCAGCCTACAGAATATACTAGAAGAAAAACTCCAATCTATGGAGGTTAATTACATCCAAGAAAACATAAAAAACACAAAAAATAATTAATTTCAGATCAGTAAAACCAAAAGAAGGAAAACACATACACAACCACCACCACCACCACCATCACCACCACTACCACCATCACCATCAAAATAGCAGGAATTAACAACCATTGGTCTTTGTACTGGCTGGTTTTGTGTGTCAACTTGAGACAGGCTGGAGTTATCACAGAGAAGTGAGCTTCAGTTGGGGAAGTGCCCCCTTGAGATCCAGCTGTGGGGCATTTTCTCAATTAGTGATCAAGGAAGTAGGGCCCCTTGTGGGTGGTGCCATCCCTGGGCTGGATGTCTTGGGTTCTATAAGAGAGCAGGCTGAGCAAGCCATGAGAAGCAAGCCAGCAAGGAACATCTCTCCATGGCCTCTGCGTCAGCTCCTGCTTCCTGACCTGCTTGAGTTCCAGTCCTGACTTCCTTTAGTGATCAACAGCAATATGGAAGTAAGTGGGATAAACCCTTTCCTCCCCAACTTGCTTCATGGTCATGATGTTTGTGCAGGAATAGAAACCCTGACTAAGACAGTCTTTAATCTCTCTCAATATCAATGTACTTAACTAATAAAAGGACACAGACTATCAGATGGATGAGAAAACAGAATCCATCATTCTGCTGCATACAAGAACTATACATCAATATCAAAGATAGACATTACCTCAGCATAAAGAACTGGAAAAAAGATTTCCCAAGCAAACAGATCCAAGAAGTAAGCTGGAGTAGCCATTCAGACATATAATAAAATAGACTTTCAACCAAAGTTAATCAAAAGAGATGGAAAAGGACACTTCATACCCATCAAAGGGAAAATCCACCATGATTACATCTCAATTCTGAATATCTATGCCTCAAATGCAAGGGAATCCATATTTATAACAGAAACATTACTAAAGCTTAAATCACACATCGAACAGCACAACATTAATAGTCGGAGACTGCAACAGCCTACTCTTACCAATGATTGGGTCATCCAGATAGAAACTAAACAGAAATAATGAAACTAACAGTTGTTATGACTCAAATGGACAGACATTCCACCCAAACACAAAAGAATATACATTCTTCTCAGCATCTCACTGAATCTTCTCCAATACTGAGCATACACTTGGTTACAAAGCAAGACTCAACAGATATAAGAAAATTGAAATAATTCCTTGAATCTAATCCAACTAACATGGTATAAAGCTGAACTTCAACAATAGAAATAACAAAGTTTACAAACTCAGTTAAAGACTCTAAAATTCAAAGAAAACAGATGTACAACATACTTAAACTTATGGAGCAAAATAAAAGTAGTACTATGAGGAAAGTTTATAGTACTGTGCATCTTCATTACCCCCCCAAAAACAAAACAAAACAAAACAAAACAAAACAAAACAAAACAAAAACTGGAGAGATGTCATACTAGAAACCTAACAGCACACCTGAAAACTCTAGGACAAAAAAGAAGCAAACATACTCAAGAGGAGTACATTGCAAGAAATAATCAAACTCAGAGCTAAAACCAATTAAATAGAAACAAAGAGAACAACCCAAAGAATCAATGAAACAAAGAGTTGGTTCTTTGAGAAAAACAACAGAATAGCTAAACCCTTAGCCCAACTACCTAACAGGCAGAGAGACAGTATGCAAAGTAACAAAATCAGAAATGAAAATGGGGACATAACAGACACTGAAGAAATCAAAAGAATCATTAGGTCTTACTTCAAAATCCTGTATTTCACAAAACTGGAAAATCTAAATGAAATGAACAATTTTTCTGGATAGATTCCACTTAGCAAAGTTAAATCATGATCAGTTAAACAATCTGAATGTCTTATAGCCCTGTTGGAGATTGGTTCTAATGCTTTGATTTAATTGGGAATCTGTGTCCAAACAATAAAGGTCCTTGTCTTCAATTGGTTTTTGATTGATCAATAAAGATGCTAGTGGCCAATGGCTGGGCAAAGGGAGATGGAGTGAGAGACTTAGCATTGTGCAGGCTAGGATACAGGGGAGAGGAGACAGAGAATCAACATAGCTGGTGGGGGTTCAGGGTGGATGGATGGACTTAAGAGATAAAGCCAATCAGCCATGTGAGATTTTGGGGAAGTGTCCCATTGGGCCTAGGGTAACAGGCAGAGAATTAGAAGTGCCCTGTCATTGAGTTAGCCAAGGCATTTCAAAAATAAGCTAATGTGTATGTGTCTTTCATTCTTGGATCTAAAGAGCTGCTGGGTGGGTAACTGGAAGCTCAAGACCTGCCAGGAACATAAAGTAGAGTAGCTAAAAACTCAGTGCTACATAACCCCAAAAGGAAATAGAAACAGTTATCAAAAGTCTCAAAAAAAAAAAAAAAAAAAAAAGTAGCCCAGGGCCAGAGGGTTTTAGCACAGAATTCTGCCAGACTTTCAAAGAATAGCTAGTACCAATACTCATCAAACTATTCCACAAAATAGAAACAGAAGGGACATTGGCAATTCATTTTATAAGGTCATAGTTGCTCTGGTACTTAAACCATAAAAGGATTCAACCAAGAAAGGGAATTTCAGACCAATCTACCTCATGAAAATTAATGCAAAATATTCAATAAAATACTTGCAAACTGAATCCTAGGACACATCAAGAACATCATTCACCATGATCATGTAGTCTTCACCCCAGAAATGCAGGGATGGTTCAACATATAAAAATCAAAGCAATGCAGCATGTAAGTAAATTGAAAGAAAAAACCCTACATGATCATCTCATTAAATGCTGCAAAAGCCTTTGATAAAATTCAACACCCCTTCTTGATGAGTCTTGGAGAGATTGGGGTTATGTTTACATATGGAAATATAATAAAGACAATGTATGTGAAGCCAATAGCCAATATCAAATTAAATGGAGAGAAACTTGAAGCAATTCCACTAAATTGCCACTAGAATCAGTGACAAGACAAGGCTGTCCTCTCTCTGTGTATCTATCCAATATAGTACTTGAAGTTTTAGCTAGAGCAATAAGATAACTAACAGAGATCAAGGGGATACAAACTGGAAAGGAAGAAGTCAAAGTATTGCTATTCACAGATTATATGATAGCGTATATAAGTGACCCCAAAAATTTTACCAGGGAACAAATACTGCTGATAATCACCTTAAGCCAACTGACGGGATACAAAATTAACTAAAAAAAATCTGTATCCCTCCTATATACAAATGAAAAACAGGCTGAGAAAAAAATTATGGAAATAATTCCCTTTACCATAGCCACAAATAATCTAAAACACTGTGGTGTGACTCTAGCCAAGCAAGTGAAGGACCCATATTGTCACTGAAGAAACAAATTGAGGAAGATATCAGAAGATGTAATGATCTGCCATGCTCATGCATTGGTAGAATTAACATAGTAAAATGGCCATCTTACCAAGGGAATCTACATAGTCAACTCAATTCTCATAAAACTTCCAACACAAATCTTTACAGACCTTGAAAGAACAGTATTCAGCTTCATTAAAAAAAAAAAATCCTACCCTCTTCTTTGCCTGCTTGTCTTGTAACTGCTAGATCCTTGGACTTCCATTCACAGCTGCTGCTGACCATTGTTGGGAGTTGGACTGCAGACTCTGCTGAAGGGTATGACTGTAGCCCCAGATATTCAGACAGCCAAGGCGGGAGGACCATTTGAATATCGCACTATGAAAGCAGCTTGAGAAGACAGCAAGATTCTCCCTCAAAACAAGCAGCAAGCAATTAAACTAGAGCTCCAGAAGGGATTTCAACTTTTTTGTCTGAACTTTTAAAGCGTTAATCTTCCTTCTAGCATTTTTTTAAAAAATTTTTTGTTTATTAGATATTTTCTTTATTTACATTTCAAATGTCATCCCCTTTCCTGGTTTCTCCACTGAAAACCCCCCATCCGATACCCCCCCCCCCCCCCCCCCCCGTTCACCAACCTACCCACTCCCATTTCTCTATTCTGGCATTCCCCTACACTGGGGCATCGAGCCTTCACAAGACTAAGGGCCTCTCCTCCCACTGATGTTCAACAAGGCCATCCTCTGCTACATATGTGGCTGGAGCCCTGGTCCCTCCATGTACACTCCTTGGTTGGAGGTTTATTCCCTGGGAGCTCTGGGGGGTACTGGTTGGTTCATATTGTTGTTCCTCCTATGAGGTTACAAACCCCTTCAGCTCCTTGGGTCCTTTCTCTAGCTCCTCCACTGGACACCCTGTGCTCAGTCCAATGGTTGGCTGAGAACATCCATCTCTATATTTGACAGGCACTGGCAGAGCCTCTCAGGAGAAAGCTATATCAGACACCTGCCAGCAAGTACTTCTTGGCATCCACAATAGTGTCTAGGTTTGGTAATTGTATATGGGATGAATCCCCAGGTGGGGCAGTCTCTGGATGGCCTTTCCTTAAGTCTCTGTTGCACAATTTGTCTCTGTATCTCCTCCCATGGGTATTTTGATCCCCCTTCTAAGAAAGAACAAAATATCTACACTTTGGTCTTCCTTCTTCTTGAGCTTCATGTGGTCTGTGAATTGTATCTTGGGTGTTCCAAACTTCTGGGCTAATATCCACTTATCAGTGAATGCATACCATGTGTGTTCTTTTGTGTTTGGGTTACCTCACTCAGGATGAAATTTTCTAGTTCTATCTATTTGCCTAAGAATTTCATGAATTAGTTGTTCTTAATAGCTGAGTAGTATTTCGTTGTGTAGATGCACCACATTTTCTGTATACAATCCTCTGTTAAGGGACATCTGGGTTGTTTACAGCTTCTGGCTATTATAAATAAGGCTGCTATGAACATGGCGGAGCATGTGTCCTTATTACATGTTGGGGAATCTTCTGGGTATACGCCCAGGAGTGGTATAGCTGGGTCCTCTGGTAGTACTATGTCCAATTTTCTGAGGAACCACTGATTTGCAGAGTGGTTGTACCAGTTTGCAATCCCACCAGCAGTGAAGTAGTGTTCCTCTTTCTCCACATCCTTGCCAGCATCTGCTGTCCCCTGAGTTTTTGATCTTAGCCATTCTGACTGGTGTGAAGTGGAATCTCAGGGTTGTTTTGACTTCCATTTCCCTGATGACTAAGGATGTTGAACATTTCTTTAGGTGCTTCACAGCCATTTGGTATTCCTCAGTTGAAAATTGTTTGTTTAGCACTGAACCCCATTTTAATAGGATTATTTGGTTCTCTGGAGTCTAACTTCTTGAGTTCTTTGTATATATTGGATAATTAGCTCTCTAATGGATATAGGATTGGTAAAGATCTTTCCCCAATCTATTGGTTGCTGTTTTGTCCTAGTAACAGTGTCCTTTGCCTTACAGAAACTTTGAAATTTTATGAGGTTCCATTTGTTAGTTCTTGATCTTAGAGCATAAGCTGTTGGTGTTCTGTTCAGGAAATTTTTCCGTGTGCTTATGTGGTCAAGGCTATCCCCCACTTTCTTTTCTATTAGTTTGAGTGTATCTGGTTTTATGTGGAGGTTCTTGATCCACTTGGTCTTGAGCTTTGTACAAGGAGATAAGAATGAATCAATTTGCATTCTCCTACATGTTGACCACCAGTTGAACAAGCACCATTTGTTGAAAATGCTGTCAAACACTGGGTGGTTTGAGCTCCTTTGTCAAGATCAAGTGACCATAGGTGTGTGGGTTCATTTCTCAGTCTTCAATTCTGTTCCATTGATCTACCTGCCTGTTACTGTACCAATACCATGCAGTTTTTACCACTATTGCTCTGTAGTACAGAGCTTGAGGTCAGGGATGGTGATTCCCCTAGAAGTTCTTTTATTGTTGAGAATAGTGTTCGCTATCCTGGGTTTTTTATTATTTCCAGATGAATTTGCAATTGCTCTTTCTAACTCTATAAAGATTTGAGTTGGAATTTTCATGGGGATTTTATTGAATCTGTACATTGCTTTCAGCAAGAAGGCAATTTTTACTATATTAATCCTGCAAATCCATGAGCATGGGAGATCTTTCCATCTTCTGAGATTTCCATTTCTTTCTTCAGAGATTTGAAGTTCTTGTCATAAACATCTTTCACTTGTTTGGTTAGAGTCATACTAAGATACTTTATATTGTTTATGGCTATTGTGAAGGGAATCATTTCCCTAATTTCTTTCTCAGCCTGTTTATCCTTTGAGTATAGGAAGACTACTGATTTTTTTGAGTTAATTTTATATTCACGTACTTTGCTGAAGTTGTTTATCAGCTGTAGGAATTCTCTGGTGGAATTTTTTGGGTCACTTAATATACTATCATATCATCAGCAAATAGTGATATTTTGACTTCTTCCTTTCCAATTTGTATCCCTTTGACCTCCTTTTGTTATCTAATTGCTCTGGCTAGGACTTGGAGTACTATATTTAATATGTAGGGAGAGAGTGGGCAGCCTTGTTTAGTCCCTGATTTTAGTGGGATTGCTTCAAGTTTCTCTCCATTTAGTTTGATGTTGGCTACTGGTTGCTGTACACTGCTTTTACTATGTTTAGGTATGGGCCTTGAATTTCTGATTTTCCCAAGACTTTTATCATGAAGGGGTGTTGGATTTTGTTAAATGCTTTCTCATCATCTAATGAAATGATCATGTGTTCTTTTTTCTTTGAGTTTGTTTATATAGTGGATTATATTGATGGATTTCCATATATTGAACTATCCTGTATCCTTGGGATGAAGCTTACTTGCTCATGGTGGATGATCATTTTGATGTGTTCTTGGATTCAGTTTGTGAGAATTGTATTGAGTATTTTTGCATAGATATTCATAAGGGAAATTGGTCTTAAGTTTTCTTTATTTGTTGGATCTTTTGTGGTTTAGGTATCAGAGTAATTGTGATTTCATAGAATGAATTTGATAGTGTACCTTCTGTTTCTATTTTGTGGAATAGTTTGAGGAGTATTGGTATTAGGTCTTCTTAGAAGGTCTGATAAAACTCTGCACTAAACCCATCTGGTTCTGGGCTATTAATGACTGCTTTAATTTTTTTAGGGATTATGGGACTGTTTAGATGGTTTATGTGATCCTGATTTAAGTTTGGTACCTGGGATAACCAGATGGCAAGAACATAAGCAACAGAAACTAAGGCTACTTAGACTCATCAGAACCCAGTTCTTCCACCATAGCAAGTCCTGGATACCCAACCCACCAGAGAAGCAAGACTTGGATATAAAAATCATATCTCATGATGCTGATAGAAGACTGACCTAAGCTTTCTGCACATATGCAACAGTTTGGTAGCTTGGTCTTCATGTGGGACTCCCCACATTGGTAGTAGGGACTGTTATTGACTTTGTTCCCTGCCTTTGAGACCCTTACCCCCTAACTGGGCTGCCTACTCTAGCCTCAATAGAAGAAGATGTGCCTATTCTTAGAGCAACTTGATATGCTAAGGGTGATTAATGTCCATGGGAGGCTTCCTCTTTTCAGAAGTGAAAGAAAGGAGGAGTGGAAGAAGTCATGGGATGTCAGTGGAGTGGGCAATCCTATGAAGAGAGGAGGGAGAGAAAAGTCTAGTTCTTATATGGAGTAAATAAACACATTAATTCACTAATTTTTTATTAATTAAATAAAAAAATCCCTATTCATTCTATAGATACTTTCATTGTTTTTTAGATCAACTGGAGACAATAATTAACTATTAATTTTGGAATCAAATGCCTTGTTTAGAGTCCAAATCTCCCACATCATAGTTGTCTAATTCTGATATTCTGGAGTCCCAAGCTGCAAAGTTTCTTCTTGAGCTATTTCAAGCTGGGAAGATGTGCATAGGGTCAAGTGTCTGACCACAGCACACCACCTATACAAATCACTTATAGTATTACTGAGAAAACTGAGGGACTCAAATATTGTTATTACCTATTATTAGTAAGTTTAAAATCTCAAAGTGGCTTGTTATTCAAATATACAATCGAGTTTGTCATCTCTCTCTCTCAATACTCATGCTTCTAAAATTTTGGAAAAAAATACAAATTTAAGAGATTAAAAATTACAGTGGCAATTAAAACATAAAGCAACCAAGCACCAAAGTCCTGTTTTTGTGTCCCTTATTTAAGAGGAGAAGCCAATAATTAGAGAATGTCTATTCTAAGTTGTGCTACAGTTCACAGAGATTAGGTCAGCCAGTCTCAGGAGCTCAGTTTTTCTGCTTGTGAAGTTGTTGTCTTTAAAATAAAATCCAAATTCTTTGATTTTACCAAATAAAGACTCAGAAGTCAGATCCTGAAGTGAAACCCTGTTAGCTTAGAGAGGCAGAGAAAGCAACCAGCTGACCTTTGTCATCAACTTAAGTCCCAGAAGGAAAAAGCCACTTTTTCTCCATATTGTCTCAAAAACCCTTCTAAACTGAATGTTCCTTCTTTCTACTTCCTGTGAGTCTCTCCATTTGTCTTCCTGACTTCATTTCACTCTGTATGTTTTTTTCCTGTGTTCACTAGTTGTAGAATGGTTGCTTGCTCTGGCTTTTGACCTATGGTTGACTTTATTCAGTCTTCTTTACAATAAACAGAAAGCTCTCAGATTAAAGATCTGTGCCGGGGCTGAGCCATACCACAAGTAAAGACAGGTTTTTCAAGTGCACAATCTTGGAGTTCACAGTGTGATCAAATATCATGCAAATGAAGCAGAGATAACAATATGTGCTTTGCTTACCTGCTGGAAAATCTGATTGGAATGTTAAAACCTTATGTGAAAATTTCCTGTAAACTGTTCAGTTTTGAGAATTACTGACTTACTAATCCAGTGTCCTGAATTTATATGAAAGAAACAATTGCAGCAAAGAAAGAAGTTTTTTCAAAGCATCAAACAATTAGAAAAAAACATAAATTACTGGTTTTTGTTTTAGGTAACTTATCTTACATAAATGCAATTGAAGGTTGTATTAGTGTAAATGAGTTTTATGCCAGTCTACAGGGATGCTATGCTAATGTTATGTTAATGTTAATATAATATTAACTTTGCAATAGGAAATTATTATCTCTATGAATGAAGAAATTGTATTTCTCTAGGAGAAAAAATTTCATGACATAAATGGCAAAAGTCACTGAACTGCATTATATTACAAATATAATAATGTGGTATATAATGTACTTAGAAGTACGGAAAAGAAATGCAAAAAGGATTAAAGCTCTGGTGTTAGTCATAGATTTTATATTATAAAAGTCATGAATAAAAATAAAATTTTAAGAGTGCATTATGAAAATAGTTACAGGGTAATATGATATTAATGGAAATCCAATAAAAAGAAAGACACCGGCCCAGAATTATTTCTTTTCAAATTGCTCTCCATACATATTGTTTCCCAGATCAGGCTCAGTTAATTTAGCAGCTACTGCACAGAACTGACACCTGAACATGGAATGATTGTTAAAGAACTGAACATGAAAATGTATTTGTAATTTCACCTGGCCGTGGCCCTTCTCTTCCTGGAAAAGCACACATCACCTTTGCCAGCCATGCCCTGTCTGCTCTGGTAGGGTCAACAGTACAACAGAGGCTTCCTGTAGAGGCAGACCTTGCTTCCAATCCTGACCCACATCCTTATTCTCAGATGGCTTACTGTAAGCTCAGACTTTGGGCTTCTGTGTCCTTGATGTCTGGTTTAGATTGTTCTTATCCTTAGTCTCACTTGTCTGGATTATAGATGACTTCTGTTCAAGTTCCTAGAAGACTTTGGTGTCTAGAACTCTCTGGAGCTGCAAT
Source organism: Montemys delectorum (assembly GCA_019843815.1). NCBI lineage: Eukaryota > Metazoa > Chordata > Mammalia > Rodentia > Muridae > Montemys > Montemys delectorum. Next base: position 36,762 of record JADRCD010182780.1, read on the forward strand.
CTCATGAGCATCACATGAACGCATGCCAATGCTTTTGAGGGCTCTATCACTAATTGAATATCTGCTCCTTCAACTGTTTGAATCACCACTCTGTATGCGGAGGAAGAAATCTAAGAGAACACTGGTCAGATGCTTGGAATGTGCAGTTAAAAGGAAAAGTAGGTCCAGTGACTGACAGAGACAAGACTTGCTTCTGTGACTATCAACAGACTTCAACTCACAGCTTGTAAACTTGAAACCGCATAGGGCAAACTGACAGAAACAGGGATGGTGAAGCACTAATTCCGTAAAGATTAACATAACACCTCCCAGAAAACAGAAACCATTGTGCAAAAGCCTTGTGTCTTTCTCTCAGGAGGCATCCAGTTCCTAGGCTCATAAGTGTTCCTGTTGATTCTTTCAGAAGTCATTCAGTCATCCAAACACCTAAATGAACACTGACTCCTTGCTTTCACCTTGTTTCTAGAATGTGACACCCACATTTAACTCTCGAAGGCAAGTGCCAGGCTGCACATGTAGAATTTATGCACAGCACTCTCCCCCTTGGTGTTTCATATCAATGGAAATGCTCTGGAACAAACATAGACTCTTTTATAATGGTAAGTGCATAAGCTGATGGGTTCCTATTTGTTGTAGAAGATATTTTCAATGATTACACAAGCCAATCTTAATATCTCGTTAAGATCTGTAGTTAATCTCCTGGATATCATTTTAATGTTTCAGTATATACTCAAAAAAACTGAGGATGATTTTTTCTTTTTATCTCCTTTTTGTCAATACATCAATAAGAAATTGTGGTTATAGGTGTTAGGTATCTACCTACTACTATACGCTCAGTGCTATGTTGAAGAGTCATTGGTATTTAGAGTAAATGTACCTCACAGTCTTTATCTTTAGTGAGATGTGGACACACAAATATACAAGCAGTGCCTTTACTGCAGTCAAGAAACAAAAGTGAAGAACAGCATTTGCCATCTACAGAGTGACTAAGCTATCAGGTCCATTGGCATAAGTGAACTCATGGCTTCACAAGTCCTAAAACTGTCCACCAATTCCTCTTGTTTTACGTGCTATAAGCTGAGGTTCACAGACTCTGAGCCAAGAACATGTGTTAAGTGGAATGGTGGAGTCAAGGGTGTATGGCTCCAAAGTGGCTTGTCATCATCACTGTTTGTCTCAGTTACTGAAGGAAAGGCCACCCAGAGACTGCCCTACTTTGGGATCCATCCCATCTGTAGATACCAAACCCAGTCACTATTGCTGATGCTAAGAAGTACTTGCTGATAGAAGCCTGATATAGTTGTCTCCTGAGAGGCTCTGCCAGGGTCTGACCAGTACAGTTTCAGATACTTGCAGAATGAACGACCCTAATGGAGGAGTTAGGGGAAGGACTGAAGGAGCTGAAGGGGTTTGCAACCCCAGAGGAAGAACAATATCAACCAACCCGACCTCCCGGAGCTCCCAGGGACTAAACCACCAATGGAAAGAGTTCACCTGGAGGAACCCATGGCTCTAGCTGCTTATGTAGCAGAGGATGGCCTTATCTTGCATCAATGGGAGTGAAGGCCCTTAGTCCTGTGGAGGCTTGATGCTCCAGTGTAGGGGAATGCTAGGGGGCTGAGGTGGGAGTGGGTGGGTGTGAAGGGAACATCCCCCTCATAGAGGCAGAGGGAAGGGGGATGGGGAGTTTGCTGAGTGGAAACCGGGAAGGGGGATAACATTTGAAATGTAAATAATAAAATAACCAATAGTTAAAAAAAAAAAGACTTACTTTAAAATAACACAGATCCTTGGGCCATGGTACCAGAGGTTCTGTTCATGTGAGGTCCAGATGTGGAACCCAGTGAGTCTCCAAGGGAACAAGCCTTGTTTTAAATAATATCAGCGTTATACACAGAAATGCTGAAGATGTATGTGCTGAGTGGAGTTGGGTGTGTGAAAAACAAGGGAATGGGTAAAATCTGTGACCAATGGCACAGTCTTGTCCTCCTTATCACATCTCAGCACTCAGTGGGGTGAGTAATTCACTCACCACTGGGGTCCAAGTGATAAAGTGCCTGATCGAGGCTCCCTAGGTTAGTTAGTGACCCTGGTCTGTGCTCCTTTTTGCAGTGCTTGGGCTGAGCTGCTCCCAGAGTGCTGGAACTTTGTGGCACCACTGCAAAGTGAAGGAGATTAATGGTTGAAGAAGAAGCCACTAATTGCATGAGGTGAAGGATATGGCTGTATTAAAAACAATCACTACTCCTACAAGCACTTCTTAACCTCCTAAAACAGATGCAGCTAATCCTATATTATCATAATCTTCCCTCTAAATAAATTATTCAGATTAGGCCATGCAAGCCCAGGAGTTTAGAAAATGCAGATAAACAGGGCCCCACAACTTGCTTGAGGCATCAGTGTGTGTCCCTTTTCTCTTCTCTGCCCCAAATACAATGCCCCAAATACATAGCCAAATACATGACCAGGTGACAGCACATGAGTGGCCATTGAAATACAGGCAAAGCATTGAGTTAGTAGCCTTTGGCAAAGCTACTGCACATGGCCTGTACTTCCAAATTCAAGTTGTTACAGGGTAATTAATTTGAGAGAGGCAGTGACATGAAGCTTCTACAACAGAGAAAGGAGTTGAAATGCCAGATGGTGTTATCAATGAGCAGCAGATGCTTGCCAGTGAGCTGGGATCTGTGTTTTTAATTCCCAGAGTAAAACGATTTTCTAAAATAAAGTGGAGCCCAGTGTTCTGAGTCCCCTTTGAAGAATTGCAGCACATTGTGGTGCTTGGTGAGTGGGAAACCCAGCTTGTTCCATGCAAGTGGCTGACAGGAGCTGTACAGGCATCCTTGAGCTCTGTGGCAGGCTATTTTATCTTTAGAGAGAAACATTAAGGACGATGAAACTTATGAAGGCCCAGGAAACTCGAGAACTGGAAACTGAAAAATAAAGACAGAAAGGGAAAGTTCCTGGACAGGTCACATGTATCAGCTGGGCAGGGGTGTCGGCTCAGCAGTGACGTTTGCCACACAAACCCAGCGACCTGAGTTTGAATCACCAGAACCCACATAAAAGCCAGACACAGTAGTGTGTGATGTGTGGTGTGTATGTGTGCGTGTGCGTGTGTGTGCAGTGTGTGTGTGTGATGTGTGGTGTGTGATGCGTGGTGTGTGTGTGTGTGTGTGTGTGTGTGTGTGTATGTGTTTGGTATGTGTGTGTGAGTGTGTGGATGTGTGTGTGCGCGTGCGTGTGCGTGTGCAGTGTATGTGTGTGCAGTGTGTGTGTGTGATGCATGGTGTGTGTGTGTGTGTGTGTGTGTGTGTGTGTGTGTGTTTGGTGTGTGTGTGTGAGGATGTGGATGTGTGTGTGAGACCCCAGTGAGTCCTCACCTGGTGATGGGAGGTGGACTCAGCAGAATGCCTGGAAGCTTCAGGATCACTTACCCTGGAATACATAGCAACAAACAACATAAACTTTATTTCAAACAAGATGAAAGGTGAGGAGTGACACCCAGATTTCCTCTTCTGCTCCCCTCTGGACCCCACCCTCATAGAGATTCTCAAACATACATGTGTCATACATACCTGTCAAACACATATACATACAAAGATCCATCACTTATTAAAATATTAATGTTGCATATAACTAAAAAGGTGTCATCAACCAAAACTGAGAAGGCAAACATTATCAATATATACCTTTAATTCTTAAAAAACAGTGTGTTCTGCTAATACTTTGTAAAATATGATCAGTTTTATTTATATGCCATTTATATATCATATATACAAGGAAAGGGTATTTTTATCCTGAAGCTAACAGAGTTGTTTTTAAGTCTAGGACAGACACAGAGATCCATAGCAGGGAATGTGTAACAAATATTCAATGAGTAAAACAGGGCCGGACTGAATACAAGACAGGGTCCGATCATTGGCCTTGGGAAGCAGACAGGATCATTTTCATTTCCTGAATGAAATGGAGGGGACCAGAGTTCTTGGAAAGTCAGTCTCTCTCTCTCTCTCTCTCTCTCTCTCTCTCTCTCTCTCTCTCTCT
>JADRCD010182780.1:44723-61265 GCA_019843815.1 Montemys delectorum
CAAAACCAATGTCTGGGATCTAACTCACGATTTTCTGGGCTCCTCTAAGGGCTTTGGTCACTTCTCCAGCTCTGCCCTTTGTAGCACACATCTTGTCTTCTGGGCTCCAGATGCCTGTACTCCATTGCTGCTGCTGTCCTTGGTGGTCATTCATGGTACTGGCATTCCCAAAACACTGCTGTAACTAGGCTTTACCAGTAGCCTCTCATAGACTGTCTTCACGGTGCCAAGCCTCAACTCCTTTGCATGACACCTTCAGTCCTGGGCCATGAATTGCAAACTGAGGCTGCACCTTCACCAATGGCCTTCCATGGCCTCTCACTGTGCTGAGCCTCAGCTGCTCTCCATGACCCCTTCATGCTGTCAAAACCAGTACCACCTGGGTGACTCTTACACATTATCAAGTCCTGCTGCAGCACAAGGTACAACCTTGGCTACCTCTGGAACACAGCCTCTTAGTGTTCTCAGAAAACACTCCCCAGAAGATGTCACCTCAATGATGCTGGTCTCTTTTTAATCACCGCTAATTTCTTAGCTCTAGCTAACCAGCATCAATAGTCTCAGTAATGCAAAGTTTTTATTTTAGTAGTTCTGGTATCTTGTTAATCACAGCTGATAATTCAGCCCCAGCTAACCAGAATCACAGAATCTTTACAATCAAAACAACATAGCCCTGATAAGAGTCTTTAATATTCCCTCTGAAATTTTACAAGCCAGGCCTCCATCTCTGCACTGTTCTCAACAAGATCTTCCAAGCTCCCACAGACATTCTACAGAGTTCTTAACAGTGGCTCTTTTAGCTCAAAGTTCTAAAGTCCTTCCACAGTCCTCCCCAAAACATGGTCAGGTTGTCACAGGAATACCCCACTCCTGGTACCAATTTGTCTTAGTCAGGGTTTCTATTCCTGCACAAACATCATGACCAAGAAGCAAGTTGGGGAGGAAAGGGTTTATTCAGCTTACATCCACATGGCTGTTTATCACCAGAGGAAGTCAGGACTGGAACTCAAACAGGTCAGGAAGCAGGAGCTGATGCAGAGGCCATGGAGAGATGTTCCTTGCTGGCTTGCTTGCTTCTCCTGGCTTGCTCAGCCTGCTTTCTTATAGAACCCAAGACTTCCAGCCCAGGGATGACACTACTCCTTTGATCACTAATTGAGAAAATGCCCCACAGCTGGATCTCATGGAGGCATTTTCCCAACTGAAGCTCACTTTTCTGTGATAACTCCAGCCTGTGTCAAGTTGACACACAAAACTAGCCAGTACAGGTATTGATTTGTTTCTGTTTGATAATTATGTTTTCTCTGACCTTTACAGGATAGGTGAGGCCAGCCTTCGATGCTTTTGAGTCTTCAAGGTGTGCTGTCTATCTCAGGCAATCACAGCAAGGGACAACAGAAATTTCCTGCCCTCAAGTGATTCAGAATCAGTTTCAAGCACACAGGATGATGTGTACAGATTATGTACCAATAATGGCATCTTATGTATGGCTTTTAGCATCAGTTGATTTTGCTGTTTTGTTTTGAGGCCCTGCAACCAATCCCTCAAAGACATCATGGGCAGTCTTCACTGTCAACTTGGTCAACTGTCTTGAATTAAGTGGAATCTTGTAGGAGAATCACCTACCTCTGGAGATGTCTGCAGACAGTACAGTCCTTTCTGTCTGCACCCTGACAGCAGATCTAGTGTGACCAGGTGCCTTGTGATCTGGCTACCACAGCTGGCTGAGTTCTTGCCCCATGCTTTTGCTGTGCTTTCTGCTGCATTTTCTAGGAGACACAGTAAACCCTTCCTTCCTTCATTTGTTTTTGTCACATCTTGGTCTTAGCACTGACAGGAGGAAGGCTGAGGAACTGTGTTCTTTGCCAGCATCTGAGGTAGCTGCCTTTACATACCTGTAAGTGGCTACATCTATAACATCTATAACAGGATTTTGGCAAGCAGACGATTATTGCCTGTGAACAATTAAACCACTTGCCTTAGGGAACACTATGGCTTCCTGATTAATGTTACTTGGTGTTTAGAACACACACAGGCATAAATTCAAATGGCTATTGTTTTCATTTGTAAATTCTTATACTAACTACTACTCAGGGAACAATTAGGTTCACACTTAATATAAAGCAAGAAGTAAAACAAAAAAAAGAAACATTTATACAGTGTATTTTTTTTCTTTTTAAAGGTTTTATTGCATTATGATGAGAAAAGTTACATGATTTCAATTTATCTGAATTTGTTAACATTTAAAAACATATTTTAAGTAAATATTTTAAGTATATCACATTCTTGTTTCCCTTTTTACCCCAACTCCTCCCAGAGACCCCCTTCAATACCTACAATATCTTTTTTGTCATATTCTTTAAAATTTATAAAATATTATAATAATAAAAATGAGTATTATAAAAATTGTTTGATATAAAACAACAATCCATTTAACAGTCTTATGTAGATGCTTGTCTATAGCAATACTGAAAATACATATGTTTCTCAAAATAAATTTTAAATAACTCCAAACATATTAACTATATTTCAAAATAATACATCAATACTAATATTTTCTTAAATGAACATAAATATATAAAGTCTTTTTGTTTGTTTGTTTGTTTTATATTTAGTAGAGTTTAAAATCTTGGCTCTTACTGTGGTACAAGCCCAAAATAAGAACAATTTTTAGACATTGGATTTCATTGTAATAAGGCTGTACTTCAATGATTCTCACATCACCAAAGGATTTTACCTCCATTGTAGCTAAGCTGAGAGTTGATAGTTCTGCTGTGCCAAGGAATAAATTGTAGGCTCGATTCTTGGATACAGACTTCCTGCTATGGTCAAAGCTATTTGACTTGAGTGAGTGACTTTATTCTCAGGCCACAGAGAATAGGTTACATTCATTTAAGAAATGGTGTAGGTATTAAGATGGTCTAACTATGAAGTCATTCACCAACTATTTCAATGAACAATGGTTCTGCTTGGAGGGTGGCACAGACATTAGGTGAGGGTGAGAATCTGGTTCATTGGCTGTGATGATTTTGAAAAGCATCCATCTCAGAGAAAGAGTAACTTATAAAGCCCTCTTCTTCAAACTTGATACAAGAGCTGCAAATGTCAAGCAAAGCATTCAGTCTCACTCTTTGTTGTTCTCCTTCCTACAAGCCACCTCCCAAGTTAATTGTCTATGTCTCCCTTGGGTATATAAATACCTTTGAAATATATAAGCTGTTCTGAAAACCATAGTATAGTGTAAAAACATGAAGTAAACAATACTATTAATAAAGAGGCTGAGATAGGAGAAGCAAGATTTCAAGACCCTTATGTTGTACGCAGCAAGACACTGTCACGAACAAACAAGCTGAAAGTGTATATAGATTATACAATATTGGACCTATTTCTCAAATTACCAAATTAGAGAGACCATTGGATGACAATCAACAAATTTCTAATTCCTCATATTTTTGGATTTCAATCAATTAAAATATGTTGGTAATATTAATTTTCGTATTAAGATATTAAGGAAAAGGTAATTGTCACTTCCTGTTGTAAGAGGTGGAATTAGATTTGTGTGGATTTGTTGAAAGATTACTTTCTTGCTTCTTCTAGGGTGTAGTTTTGCTCCTTATGTTGATGTTTTCCATCTATTATCCTTTGTAGAGCTGGATTTGTGGAAATATATTGTGTAGATTTTGTTTTGTCATGGAATATCTTGTTTTCTCCGTCTATGGTAATTGAGAGTTTTGCTGTGTATAGTAGCCTAAGCTGGCATTTGTGTTCTTGTAGGGTCTGTATGACATCTACCCAAGATCTTCTAGCTTTCATAGTCTCTGGTGAGAAGTCTGGTGTAATTCTGATAGGCCTGCCTTTATATGTTACTTGCCTTTTTTCCCTTACTGCTTTTAAAATTCTTTCTTTGTTTAGCGCATTTGTTGTTTTTATTATTATGTGATGGGAGGGATTTATTTTCTGGTCCAATCTATTTGGAGTTCTGTAGGCTTCTTGTATGTTCATGGGCATCTCTTTCTTTAGGTTAGGGAAGTTTTCTTCTATAATTTTGTTGAAGATATTTGCTGGTCCATTACATTGGGAGTCTTCACTCTCTTCTATACCTATTATCCTTAGGTTTGGTCTTCTCATTGTGTCCTGGATTTCCTGGATGGTCTAGGTTAGGAACTTTTTGCTTTTTGCATTTTCTTTGGCTGTTGTGTCAATGTTTTCTATGGTGTCTTCTGCCCCTGAGATTCTCTCTTCTGTCTCTTGTATTCTGTTGGTGATGCTTGCATCTATGACTCCTGATTTCTTTCCTAGGTTTTCTATCTGCAGGGTTATCTCTCTTTCTGATTTCTTTATTGTTTCTACTTCCATTTTTAGATTCTGGATGGTTTTGCTCATTTCCTTCACCTGTTTGATTGTGTTTTCCTGTAGTTCTTTAAGGTATTTTGTGTTTCCTCTTGAAAGGCTTCTAGCTCTTTACCTGTGTTCTCCTGTATTTCTTTGAGGGTGATATTTATGTCTTTCTTAAAGTCCTGTATCATCATCATGAGAAGTGATTTTAGATCTGAGTCTTGCGTTTCTGGTGTGATGGTGTGTCCAGGACTTGCAATGGTGAGAGAATTGAGTTCTGATGATGCCAAGTTACCTTGGTTTTTGTTGCGTATATTCTCATGCTTGCTCTGTGTCATCTGGTTATCTCTAGTGCTACCTGCACTTGCTAAACCTGACTGGAGCCTGTCTTTCCTTTGATCCTGGTTGTGTTAGAAGTCCTTAGAGTCAAGCTGCCTCTGTGATCCTGTGATTCTGGGATCCTGGGATCCTGGGCTTGTTAGAGCACCTGGGAGTGGAGCTTCCTCTAGGTGTTTTGGGAATGACTGCAGAATTTGCACCCAAGGTCTGCTCAGGGCACCAGTCAGCCAAGACAGACTGCAAGTAACTGGAGCTACAGGGCTGGTGGAGTTCCTGTGTGCCTGGTCCCACTGGTCCCAGTTACTTCCTGTGTTAGGACAGATGTTGTGTCCTTTTCACCTCTGATCCTGGGTGTGTTAGAGTGCCTGGAAGTGGAGCTTCCTCTGAGTGTTGTGGGACTGTCTGCGTCGCTTGTGCCCAAGGACTGCTCAGGGCACCAGCCCAGACAGACCAGAAGGCTAGTGTATTATTGAACCTTCTGCTTTAATTCCTGATAAAACAATACCATGGGGAGTTTAAAAAGGAAGCTTATTTAGTTCACATGATTTTTCATATGTGTAGTATGTGTAATATGCATATAAGTTTGTGTGTATGCATGTATGTGGGCACATGTGAATGTGGGAGCACATGTGTGTATGTACCAGTGAAGGCACATGGTTGACTTTGTGTATCTTTCACAATTGATCTCTGCTGTATTCATTGAGGGTCTCACAATTGAACCAATAACTCACTGATGTAGCTTATGTAGCTTATTGGCTTGCTTAGGGTGTCCTCTCTTTGTGTCTTTGGAGCACTGGAATTGCAGACTGGCCACCATACCCAGCTGGCATTTACACAAGTTCTAGGGATGTAAATTTGAATACGAGGAGGATTAGGGAACCAGTCCTTACACAGCAAATGATTTATCCATGGCATCATCTCCCCTACTCTTCCCTCACATTGTTGGAGGATCACAGACTCCTGGGTGGTGATGAACTCTTTTCTGCCAGTTCTGGCACAACTTGGGGCATGAGGGAGGAGGTGCCTGTGTCTGTCTTATCCTTCTTCCTCTTATAATGGCACTGGGACTCAATCCTGAGGGAGCCACTCTAAGACTAGTCCTTCTAATCACTGCCCAAAGTCCCTGCCTCTAAAATCACAGACTTTTCTAAATTTCTCACTGCCTAGTAGTGGGGTTCAAATCATAATCCCTGCAGCCTAAGAGGAAACTCTAACTATCCCTGACCCTGACACTTAGCTATAGCAGGTTTGCTTGCAAGGACACAAGCCCAATTTAAAATTTGTTCTATAGGAGAAAAAAAGGGAATTTATTGACTCTAACTCCAAAGTTCAGGGCCAGGGCCTGGGTCTGGGGTTCAGTTTATCCTTATTACTACATTCCCACCCCACCTTTCTGCTCAGTGCTTACTTTCTTTTGCAGCATGTATCCATTGTTTTAACAAAAGAGGAAGATGGTACTTTATTTAGTCATCTTGGCTCATAATCTTATAAGGAGAGAGACCTCATCTAGTATCAAATGTATCTTTTAAAAAATAGTTTGTAGATTGTTTTAATATATGAAAAACTAATGAGCAACTGCATTTCAATAGAACTCTTTAAATTGAGTCTTTTAACATGACTGCTGCTTGGCCTTAGTTGTATTAGCTTCCCATTCACCTGGTAGAGTCAGTAGTGCATTCTGAATGACACCCTGTCTAAGGTCACAGAGATTATGGGAGAAGCTGTCCTATAAAGGGAGATTCAGGGAAAGCAAACATTCTATGATAAAGATTGACAGGGTTCGGATGGACTGCAGTGGGGCTTAACCTCCGTAATTGCATAGGTCAAGCCCCCAGGAAAGCGGCTTTCAGGGATCTATGTATGTCTTCTCTCAGCCCTGTCTCACTGAAAAAGCCTGACAAATAAAAAAAAAAAAAACATCCAACTTTATAAAAACAATTAAAAGGCTATTCAAATGTTTTTAATCATCATTATTATTTTACTTCAAGTGGCACAGTATTTTTCTTTATTAGACTTTCTAAAGTTAGAAAAGAAGACTGGATTATAATAGTAATTGTATGAGCTGGTGGAAGAAAAGTTAAAAATGGATATTGGGTATATAACTTGGTGGTGGAAATCTTGCCTAGCATGTGAGAAGCCCTGAGTTTGATTCCTAGAATTGAAAATAAATAAACATAAGTAAATAAATTAATTAAAAAGGCAAGGCAAAATTTATATCTCTACTTTTATTGTTTCAAAATAAGACTAGTATTCAATTTTATGCTCTCTCTGGTAACTAATCCTCAGCTACAAGACTATTATAGATTAAGTTCTGTACTCAACAGAAAAATGTACAATCATATATATTTCATTTACATCTCTATGTGTTTCATGTGTGGGGATTCCTTATTGGATGATTTTTCCTGTGATTAATGCATTAATTAATGCATCTCACTGGAATCTTCTACTGGCTAAATAGATTCTTCTCTGCAAACACTTTGAGCCATTTTCAGGTGCCCACTTAATAAAAATCAAGTGAGTCTGGGGCATGGATTTAACATAGTGAAGTCAACATTCACTGCTTTTAGGAACGAAAGGGAAGTGTTGCATTTTGCAGAAAATTAGATCAAAGGACAAACTCCAAGGATTGCAGATTCAAGTGATGTAATTCACATTTTAAACTATTCATTTAGATGTGTTCCTGTAGATACTAGACTTGGCAGAGAAGGTTGGCAACGAGGAAAAGATGTATTATTATCAAAGAAAGTTTTTATATTTTGCCTGACCTTTGATCTAGCTTCTTATTGTTTTTATATTATTTATTTTATTTCATTTTGTTTTTGGTGTGTGCATATGCATCTTCCTGGAGCTATATCCATCTTATCTTTTGCAAGACAGAGTTGGTCACAGAACTGGTGCTCACTGATTGGCTAGACTGGCTTGCTGGCCAGCTTCAGGGATCTGCCCACCTTTGCCCTGGTTGTGGTAGAGAACCTCGCCAGAGTTTGTTATGTGGGTGTTGGGGATCTGAACCTGGTCTCAGGCTTTTACTTTACTGACTTAGCCCTATCCTCACTTCTGAGTTCTTGTGATTACTCTCAGCATTGTCTTGTAATGTGTGATCCCACGACGTTGAGAGTTGGTCTCAGATGACAGAATGATGCTCTCTTCAAGCCAAGGATAAAACCTGAAGAATGATTAAAGGTGGAGATGCAGACATAGAACAAAGACAATATGTATATAAAGGAGATAAATGTGGTGTATAAAGTACCTAGGGAAGTGAGCTTAAAACTCAAGGCTGTGGCAAAGCAATAAAAGAAATAAATCCAGGAAAATCTCTAAAACTGGTTATTTTCAGAAGTGGAATTTCAGGTGAGAAACACTGAGATAGAAAACTGTTGCTTGGTATTTCTAACTTCCTTGAATTTTTGTTTCACCACGAGCGAGCCATTACTTTGAATACCTTGAAATAAATGATAAGTAATGTATACATTATGTAGATTAGGAGAACATGAACTGAAATGAAAAGTGAACTAAATCCCTCCACATTGGTTTATAGTACAAGAACCAACATTTTATAAACTCCCCAGAGAGTAATGATACTTTCCTGTGATTCAGACTTTGTGTCTAGAACTTGATATTAATGAACTCATTTTGTCTTCAAGACTTACGTTTTGCAGTAGGGCCAGTTTTCCCATCTATGGAGGAGGATGGTGAATAATCAAGTGAAGTTGCACAGTTCACACCAATAGCATCACACCCAGGCTTTGTACCTATGACTGTACTCATTCCCACTGCTGTAACCAGGTAGAAAACTCGAGGGAAACAATATTAAGTCCTCATATCTTAGCTTCTGCCAGAGACCCTGTTTAAGCTCTCCTGTCTGTCCTCTGGCTTCTCCCTTGACCACTCTCCCCGGCACAGTAACTCCCAGCCAGGAGACCTTCTGCTAGTTCTTCAATTCTTTTTATTTCTTTAACTTTAGCCTCCACATACGCATGCTGATCCCTCTGCCTCAGAAGCTTCCACCAACCTCTCAGCCTCGGGTAGGAAAGTCACTTTAAGTGCTCAAAGCCAGATGATTTTGTCTGTGAAATGGGAATAAAAGTATCATACTTATTAAAATGTGATATAAAAACATAAATGGTATTCTTGGCACAATGAGATGCTTAATAAATGTTTTCTCTATCATTTGCTAAAAATTTAAACATTTCATAATGTTATATCATTTATTTTGTTCTTGTGATCTCTGAAATTGAATGCAGAAGGGAAATTTAAAAGGCCTATTTATCTCAGAAATGTATTAAAATCATAATGTATCTTGCCACAAAGCTTTCATGCCCTGTTTTTTAATTACTGTAATGCTAACACTATTCCTCAGAGTACAGTCTTTGTTATGAGTAACTGTCAGACAGTTATAATTTTCAAAATTATAGCTTTGTTCCGTGACTTATTAAAACATGAAAAAACAATTAATGAAATGTACATACTTTAGCGCTAATGACACAGGAAAGAATTCTAAATAAATGAGCAAGCAAAGAAGACAAACCAACATGCAATTTGTAATTAGATTGTAGTCCTTGATAATTTGAAACAAGTTAAACCTTCATGTGGATCTATAAGGTGAGAGCACTCCCATTTTCATTGATATTTAAATTACCTCAATAAATCTCCCATTAAAATTGACATATTAGAACAAGGCTGTAATTGCAAAGGCAACATCAGCAACAAGTAGACTAAACTTGCTGTAACTAGAAAGAGCCATTTGAAGGTCATTATAGAGATGTAAAATGTGGAGGTGTGGTGGGATGCTAGAGAGCAATCAGGAGTGATAAACTAATAACAAGTTTATTCGTACAGTTATGCTGATTAGAAACTTTGCTGAGATGGACTGGATAACTTACAAAATCAAAATACATGTAGTCTCGACAGTTCTATATTATGACTGCTAGAAATACTTTAAATATTTGAAATGAGAAGCCCTCATGCATCACAGCTGGATAAGTATTTAAACTCAGTACTCAGTCATGCATTCATTTGCCTGGAGGGTTTCCATAGATTTCCAGCTGTGCTTAATATTAGATGTCTAAAGTAGTGAACATCCTGGGTTAGAGAGAGAGGGGGGGAAGGGAGGGAGAGAGAGAGACAGAGAGAGACAGAGAGACAGAGAGACAGAGAGAGACAGAGAGAGAGAGAGACAGAGAGAGAGAGGTGGATGAGAAAACATGAGTAAGTGCATGTGTGTCTGCAGGTGAGTCATTTACATTTTTAGCTGTGCAAATGTTAGGGGTTACTCTTCTAAGTGTCATAAGTCTCAGTTTCTATCTGTAGAATGGAGCTAACAATGAATCACATTAAATTAAAAGGTTGTGTTTATCTTGGTGAGAAGGCCTGTGAATTTGCTTGCATGTGTCAATTTAAGTAGTTAGAAACACAATAAAGATAATAGTCTCAGTACTACCTATGGGTCTCTGTCAGTCCTTTGGAATCATACATTCTCCCATCTCCAGCCTTTGGCAACTGTAATGGATCCTCTGTCCATAATAGTTTTGTCTCTGAGATGTCAGTGGGAACATACAATACATGATTATTTGGGATTACCTCAGCAGAATATTCTTGCAGTTCTTCTAAGTTGTTGCAAACTATAGTAGTGTCCCTTTTATTGTTGAGAAACATCTCACTGATGGCTTATATCAAAATTTGTTATTCCTTTGGTAATTAAAGACATTAGAGACTTTCTTCTATCTGGGAACTTTATGAATTGAGTGTCTATAAAAATTTCTTACAGCATTCTGCATGAAGTAAGTTTTCATTTCTCTATCATAAATCCTAGGAGTGAAATTCCTGAGTCCCATGGCACCTCTAGTTTTACACATGCAACTTTATATGCTTCACTTTATAAAAACTTACCAAGCTATTTTCTGGATGGCTGTGCCATACTTGTGATCCTGGTGGTGGTCTGGACAAGCATAGGGAATGGCTTAGCAACTCAGGACTCCACTTTGTTTGGACTGTGCTCCCATCCTCCTTTTAACAAAGCACCCAGCAGCATTGGAACCACCCCTCCCCTGCTCTGAGCGGGGCTCACTCTGCACTATAAACAGTAGAGTAAGCTTCTTCTCTCCTGATAGCCATCAAACGGATAGTTTTTATTTAAGCACACTAACAGTTATATCTGGATGTAAGGCAGCTAGGTCGATCTACTCTGAATTGTTTTGAGTATGTATACAGCAATAAGGCAAACTTTATCTTTTGTGAGAACTTTTAAGGAGCCTTTCCTATGTATTATATTATGCCTATGTGTAGTCAAGTGTGTGTATGATTAATATCAAATGGATTATGGAAAAATACATGAACACTATTAAAAAAGGTTCTATTATTAAAGCCAGCTCATCAAACTAGAGAGCCCGACCTCAGTAGCCAAACTTGTCTTTGACCACATAAAAGGAAGCTTTAAAACCTCACCAGGGACTTTGAGTATTTTTTCTCCTATGAACAGCATAATTTTGATCTGTGTGGCTTTACTTTTATGTACATTTTCCTTGTAGCTTTGCAATTTGTGCATGCTTTCAGTTCAGCTCCTTGAATAAGCTGCCAAGAACTTGGAAACACGCAGATTAGACACCAGCTCCAGCTAACAGTCAAATGGATGAGAATTCCAGTTGCTCCACACCATTGTTAGTGCTATGTTTGTTAGGATTTTAAAGAAACAAAACACATTTGGTGAATATTCCCAATCCATCCATGGATTCTCTCAGCCCAAGGTAGCATGGGATCTTCTATCTGGAATTTGATCCACCTAATCATTCACTTTCACAGTTCTCGTGTCTATCTAACCTGATGCTTGTGTAGCCTGTTCACTGTTCCCAGATCTGACTGTGCAGTAAAAGTTCTCACTACCAGTACTTATTTTTTCCCTTTCTGGAAGACGAAATAGGAAATTGCAATATTTTGTACTCCATTTCAGCTTAATTATACAAGTCATTATTTACAAGTCTGAAATAATTGTGCAGGTAATACACAGAAGCAGCTTGCCTGGTTCACTTTATGAGTGAAATCTGTTGCTTGGCTTCCAAATTCCATCCGTGAAGCATGCTAGGACATCTTGAGAAGATTGACTAAGGAGCCACTTGTATTATTAGACTTGTCTATTTCTCTACCTGGCTGGGTCATTTTCTTTGGTGTCTTTGTTACAAGAGAGAGTTTGGGACACTTTGAAACCTCTGCTTCTTGCCAAAGGACATTGGAGAGCAGAGTTGTATATAGTGCATATGTAGTTATGTAAACAATCTATACACTATACATTCTATACATTATAGTTGCATAAACAATCTATAAAAATGTTGCATATATAGTTGTAGAAACACTCAACTACTTTGTGACCAGCTTAATATGGGCCTTTGTGATGATTTCAACCTCCCTCTAACAGACCTGGAAGCTGCTGATAAAATAGTGACCAGCATTCAGAAAATTCCTTTCAAGTGGCCTCTGTAGGGGGATGAACAAGGAAGTCTCATATCAGTAAACAGTATTAAAAAAGTATGGAGTATCCTTCCAGAGCCATTGTTTTGTGTGTGTATGTGCATGTGTATACGAGTGTGTTCACTAACACACATGCATGTGTATGAGCACATGTGTGGAGATTAGATGCTGTCCTTGGGTATCTTCAGCAAACACTTATTTTTTTAACATTGTCAAAATTTTAATTTTATTTCATGTGCATTGGTGTTTTGCATATATGTTTGTCTTTGTGGTGGCGTCAGATCCTGAAGAACAGGAGTTACAGACAGTTTTGAGCTGCCTTGTGGGTTCCTGGAATTGAACCCGGGTCTCCTGGAAGAACAGCCAGTGCTCTTAACCACTCCAAACTCTCCAGCCCCAATCTATCTTATTTTTATTTATGTGTATGTGGATTCATATGTGAGTTTGAGTGGCTGTGGAGGCAGGAAGAAGGTAATGAATTTTGACATTACAGACATTTATGAGCTGTCAGATCAACGTGGCGGAGACCAAACTCTAGACCTTTGCAGCCAGTTCTCTCAACTGTTGGACTGCCTGTCCAGCTCCTTCATCTTAGTTTTGACATGAGGTCTCTCACTAAACCTGGGGCTGATCAATTCAGCTAGACTGACTAACTAGCAAGCTCAAAAGATTCTCCTCCATCTACCTCGTGAGGGCTGGGGCTGCAGGTGTGATCTACATTCAGTTTGCCTTGGGCTGCTGAGATGATCTCGTGTTCTTCTGCTTGTACAGCAAACTGGGAACTGAGCTATTTTCTTGGCATCCCCTCCCAACACACTGTAATGACCCCTGACTAATTCCTTATCTGAGGAACCTAGTTCCGTGTACCACACTGAAGTAGTGGGCTCTTGGGAGAGAGGAGTGTTTCTCTCATCCCAGGGCAATGATGTTTGCCGTGCATTTCATCTGGCTGGTGACTCTTTGCTTTGTCTTTTCTTTCCTGGAGGGATTATACCTAGTTATGTAGGAAGTTAGTGGAGCTTGGAGAGAGAAAGGGCAAGGGGAGAGGGAGGGAGGGAGAGAGAACACATACTGTAACACTGTGAGAAGTTACAGAGGAGAGGGAAGTTCACACACAGCTCCATCAGCCTGGCAGGAGGGAGAATTTCTGTCCCTCACTCACCTACAGTCCACAGCTCACGTTTTGTCTGCTCACAAAGCAACAAATGAACAAGTTGCTGTAGAGATAGAGAGAGGAATATTATTAAGTCTTGAAAGAGAAAGCTATCCTACTGTTATGGCAATATGGGAAAATTTGCAAGACATTATGGTAAATGACAAGTCGGTCATAAAAGGACCGGGCTTCATGTCACATGTAAAATCGAAAAGACGTTAGTCAAAGGCTAACAAAGAAGTGCTGTGGTTGCTGGCAGCTGATGGACAGGGAGATGTTAGTCAAAGGCTAACATTTTAGATACAATGAGTAAATTCTGGAGTCCATTCTCCAGCACACTGCCTATAATCAATAATAATACACTGTATGCTAAAAACGATCAAGAGAAAGCTATTGAATATTTTTGTTACAAAATTAGTATGTGGTATGATGCATATGCTAAGTATATTGTTTTAATCACTTTGCAATGCACACAAGTATTAAAGCATTGTGTCATACAGCATTAGCATGTGCGCTTTTAAATTGTCAAGTATAGCTATGGTTGGGGTAAAGATTTAGCTTGTTAAGAATGTCAGTAACTGAAAATATATTTTAAAATTCATTCATCTTAGACCTCCATCTTAACTTCCTAAGGCACAGCAGAGGCATTATGAGACACTGGCCATTCAGTTCAGAGTGTTAGGTGTCTGAGGTAACTTTGTCATGTAGCCAGCTCCTTCACTTTGACGCTAAGTAAAACACGTGTCTCGGTCAAGGCAAAGGCCTCTGCAGATTAATGCCCAGGACCCAGTGCTGGGATTGAAGCTTGCCGATTTCATCTAGGTTTATTCCAAGACACTTAAGGAATGCTTTACGAGTCTGGGCTGAATTTCCTGGTGAGGGTAAGGCCAACATTGATGAATACCTCCCAGGAGTTGATGATGGGAATTACTCTCTGTGTGGGTACATTTCTAAGACCAATATTATAACAGTGAGCAAAATCTAGCACTGCTTTTTCTCCTGAAAATCCTGGTGAGTTTTCTGTCTTCAAGAAGTTTCTTTTGGAAAATCCAAAAGATATCCCAGCAACACTTCAAAAGAAGTCAGTAGAAAAATGCTGTTTTAAATGCAATAGGTTGCAGAGAGAAGGGAAGGGGATGGGAAGTCAGAAGGGGATACACACACAATCAGTAATTCACATTTTTTTCTATCCAAAGTGAACACACTGCTGGCATTTGACTCCTCTAGATCTGTAAGTTAAACCATTCCTCCACCTCTAGCACTTCGGGTTTGTAGCAGCATAGAAGAGCAAGTAAATGGAAGCAGTGGAGAGTCAATAGTGGTCCAGAGCATCAGGGCACAGCAAGTGTGAAACTAGGTGTTCAGAGTCTCCATCCTTTCAACAGGCCACCACCTACCAGGTGCAGTGTGTCTGCTGCGGAATAAGTCCCATTGGGTGGA
Organism: Montemys delectorum; assembly: GCA_019843815.1. Lineage (NCBI taxonomy): Eukaryota > Metazoa > Chordata > Mammalia > Rodentia > Muridae > Montemys > Montemys delectorum. The sequence continues at coordinate 59,452 of JADRCD010182780.1, forward strand.
GTTGAACCTGATGCTCTTCCCCTATGTCCAGCGGGCAGGCTAATCACTTACCTCAGGTTGGAGATTGCTTCTCTGCCCGGGGCTACTTCGTGTCTGTGCCTCTGATTGTCAGTGTCATAGAAATTCCTAGGCTAAGGAGGCTGTGCCTCTTCTATTTCTTGACCTTTCTCGGTGGGTTCCTCAAAGTGATAACTCCAGCATGGGGATGGGAGCTCCCATACTTCAGAGAGCTTGAAAGCTGAACCCAGAAAAATTACTTGAAACAGCTGAATGCAAATACCCCCAACATTTGGAATACTCCTATCCCAAGGAGACTCAGCCTCAGCCTTCCACCACTGTTGCGACACAACAAAGAACATGATTGGTAGAGAGGTGAAAGAGTGAGGCTAAGGAGTAAAAAGGTTAACATTCATTGGTGGATCTTATGGCGGCTGTAGATGGGTGGGCTTCTGCTTCAGCCAGAGCTACAAAATCGAGACTTGTTCCCTTCATTGCAGAAGAAATATTTTCTTCAGCCAGACGTGCTCCCACCCCACTCCACCCCATTTCCCTTTCCAAATTCTGATCCTCAGAGCTCCAAGTGAGCAGACAGCGTGACCTTGTTCCAGGTTCACAACGTGTGTGTGGGGAAAGGCCAACAAGGGCTGAGAACCTGAGGTGACGGAGTCACATTCTGGGGGACTGATGTTTCATGCAGAAACCTTTGCTTTCCTCTCCCTACATTTGGGAGCTGGAGAAGACTCAAGTTAGATCTAAAAGCTTGTCCTTTCCAGAGAAATTTAGATGGGGGACAACACTTGCTAACTCTTCTTCTAAAGCAGTGGTTCTTTACCTGTGCAGTCAGGAGCTCTTTCACAGAGGTCAAATATTAGATATCCTGTGGAGCAGATACTTATATTAGGGTTCATAACAATAGCAATATTACACTTATGAAATAGCAACAAAATAATTTTATGGTTCAGCGTCATCTCAACATGAGGAACACATGGGTCACATTCAAGGGTCACAGCACTTAGGAAGGCTAAGAACCACTGGTTTTTTTTTTTAATTAACTAACTAATTAATTAATATTTGGTCTTTCAAGACAGGGTTTCTCTGTGCAACCCTGGCTGTCCTGGGACTCTCAGTGTAAGTGAACCCACTGTTTTAAACGGAGGAGAACTTGGCTGGGTTGTTAGTGCCCCCTCACTATGCCTGTGACATGGAGAGCATCGTGAGGAGACAACTTTGAAGTACTGTGCCATGGTCCCTGGGTAGTTTGGTCAGAAAAGGATACTTTTCCAATTGTTGTGTGCTGTGACGGGCCCTAGGAAGATAACAGAGTGACAACATCTTATCCTCTAATTCCCACTTCCTGTTCGACTGTAATGAAATGCAGGGTTGGCAGTCCCTTCCTGCTTTCAGAGGAAGGTCAGAACTGCTAGATTAGAGGCAGAGATGGCAGAATCTGGAGAGCTGTGCCGGTGGGCTTCAGGGAGGGACAGGACAGATGCAAGTCAGTAATCCTTGGTCCTTGCAGGCTGAAGTTTGTTTTTTCCCAGAAAATTCTGTATCTTTTAAGTTATTTTGTAAACTGATGTAGGAAAATAACTTCCTAACACACACATACACGTACATATACACATACACAGACATACACACATAGACACACACACACACACACATAGACACACACACAAGCATACACACACATATACACATACACAGACACACACACATAGACACACACACACATAGACACACACACACATGCACACACACACATATACACACATATGCATACACATAAACACAATACACAGACATACACATAG
>JADRCD010182783.1:0-14618 GCA_019843815.1 Montemys delectorum
TTCTTAAAAAGGGGAACCAAACACACACAGAAAGAGTGGCAGAGATTAACTATGGAGCAGAGACTGAAGGAAGGACAAGCATATAGCTATTTCCTGAGAGGCTCTGACAATACCTGACTAATACAGATGTAGAGGCTCACAGCCATTCATTGAACTGAGTACACTGTCCCCAATGAAGGAGTTAGAGAAAGGTTCTATGGAGCTGAAGGGTTTGCAGCCCCTTAGGATGAACAACAATTACTAACTAGTACCCTCAGAGCTCCCAGGGACCCAACCACCAATCAAGGACTATACAGGGTGGGACTGAATGTTCTGGCAGCATGTGTATAGTAGAGGACTGCAAATTTGATCATCAGTAGGAGGAAAGGACCTCAGCCTTGTGAAGGTTCTGTGCCCCAGTGTAGGGGAATGCCAGGGCCAATAAGTGGGAGAGGGTGGGGTGGCAGGCATGGGGAGGGGGGAGGCAAAAGAAGTTTGTTCTTGTTGTTTTTGTTTGTTTGTTTGTTTTTTGGAGGGGAACCTGGGAAAGGGAAAATTTACACGTAAATAAAGAAATTATCTAAAAAAAAAAAGATTAATTGATATTCAAATAAACTAGTAGCTCCTGTAAAAAAAAAAAAAAAAGAAAAAAGAAAAACTTGAAAGTTTTCTTTTTAATTTTTGAATATACCATAAGATTCTTGGTTGAATTACATCAGACTTGTGTCAAAGAATGTAGAACAATAAACTTTACACTTCATTGCTGAAGTTTTGCTCTCTGTCTCTCTATGTCACTTTCTGTATCTCTATCTCTTTTCTCTGTTTGTCTCTGCCCTCTTTCTTTATTTTTCTCTCTTTCTCTCTCTCTCTCCCTCTGTCTCAACACACACACACACACACACACACACACACACACACATGCATGCATTCTCTGTCTCTGTAGAATCACTTGATAACTGTAGGATTGCCTCAGACAGTGGTTTTGTTTTGTTTTTCTTCTATTTACATCTTCAAGTCTTGAGCAGTTTCATTCTTTTCTTTCATCTGTTTGATTGTATATTCTCACATTTCTTAATATTTATTAATTTCCTCTTTAAGTGCATCTATCATCATCATATGATTAGATTTAATGTCTTTTTTTTTTTCAATTCAGGTATGTTAGGACAATCATGGTTAGCTGTACTAGAATAGCTTGGTTCTAGTGGTGCCATATTGCCCTGGCTTTGTTGTTCGTCTTCTTATGTTGGCCTATAGCCATCTGGTTATCTCTGGTGTTGGCAGATCAGATAGTTCCTGATGAAAATTGATGTAGAAAATATTTAAATCTCAGCCAAGTGCTTCTACCTCACCTTGAACATTGAGTTCCTGCATGTAAGACACACTCAAAGCCTTTATATTTACAATAAGCCGAAAGTAGCCAGTAGATGGGCAGCTGCCTACTCTCCATGCTATTAGAATCTACTTTTTAAAATCAAGAGTAGTAAGTTATTACTTACTATTTACTATGCTCAATGTGGGCTGTCTTAACACCAATTGAGCATCTCTCAGGTCCAGTCTCATAACCCTTAACCCATGGCAGCTTCTCCTTTGTTCTCTCCTGCACCTTCTTCTTTTTCTTCATACTAATCTCCTGCAAGCCTGTGCAACCTAAACCCCACCTATGCCTCTTCTGCTTAGCTATTGGTCGTTGGCATCTTTAGCTTGGGGACATGGTCACAGGGGCTATGTGCAGACCTAAGGCCTTGGTGGCCCACAGTTAGCATTACAATAGACAGTAAAATACAAAACTTCAACAGCTAGTAGGCTTGTAGGTAGAGCTGGTAGTCCTTGATGTCAGCAGGCCTCTGGAATTGCAGATAGACCTGGTTGTTCCTAGTTGCTGCTCTTGGATTTTCCAGCAAACTTCCCAGTCAGGAAACTGGAGGTAATGGTCTCACCTGTGGACATCAATGGCTGCATGTGTCTTGGATTGTGGAGTAAAAAGCGGTTAGGTCAGACCACTTGACTGCAAAACTGGGTGGGAATATAGCAAGCAGAAATGTGGGGCTTGGAGAACTTACCTGGTTGACCCTGGCAGAAGCAGGAAAAGGGAGCAGGGGCAGCGGGATCAAATGTAGGGAGAGCATGGGGAAATAGATGTGGAATCAGAGATGGGGGCATCTCTAGGCCATTCCAGATATCTGGGAAATAGGCACACATTAAGATTTCCTGGGATACCAGTCCTACTCTTATTGTAGACTGTTTCCAAGATTCCCAGTTGTTCTTTGGCAGCAGGACAGTTCTCTGCCACTAGTTTCCTTTTACATTTCTACAATGATTCATTATTCTTTACATGCCTTAGGCATGTTCTTGGAGCAAGAACTCATGAACAAATCCATTTGTTTTTCACTTCATCTGAGACAAAATCTGAACAAGGAACATCTGCAAGTCAATCTGCACACTACGCATGATTAACTCAGAAGAACATAACTTCAGTTGCCTTGAATTGATGCATAGATGCATGTTCTATGGAACTTTATAAGGAAATTTATGAGTTTTATCAAATGAATCTCAGAAGAAAATTTTTTTTCAATGTACAAAATATGTTGGTAGAATTTTTACATGCTCTGGCAATAGCAACAAGCAAAACAAAACCATCACCATCACTACACCATCAAATTGGAAGAAGAAAGCCTTTAAGCCAACTAAGAGGTGATTATGTTGCACCATACATAATCCTTATTTCATCCAGTATTCAGAAAACACCAGAGCCATACATGTAAAAATGGGAAGAGTTGGTGAGTAGCCTTTGGTAATCTCTGTGATTAGTGATAATGCCAATTATGTTGTTAAATTTCCCACAGGCTATGGATTCACAGGAGGTACAATAAGAGTGTGTATTTGATGCTTTTTCAGTAGTCCAAAACTAGAGGATGCCACACTTCTTCAGCTACAGATGATGCATAGGATGTGAACTACTATGAAAGTGAAAGAAAACACTACAAAATGTAAAAAGTATATATGTTCACAAACACCATATTTTAATTTTTTAAAAAAGGTTTATTTTTATTATGTTTATTGTTGTTTTGTCTACTGTCTGTGCACCAGGACACTGGGACTGGGAATGCAATACTGAGCAATATCAAGATTATTTATTTAATAATAACATAGTGTAAGATGAACTATGTACAGAAAACATGAATTGTGTAAAAAAAAAAGACAGTAAAAGAAATGTACGAGAAATTTTAGTTTATCTGAGGATGAATATATTTATTTATTTATGGTGGGTTTCTTGTCAAACTTTGTTATAAAATGTGATACGTCACTTTGTAAGGTATTCAAAGTATTTCAGAGATCTGGAATTTTTATATGTATAAATGTTACAAATGGAGCTTGTGTGCAATTATATAATGAACTTTGCAAATACAGGCTTTCACATGAACATTTAATGAAAATGTAGCATCAATCACTTTATTATATTTTTTATTTAAAAAAGTCCATGTCCTTTGGTCTTACTTAGAGTATAGTTTCACTTTCATGCAGAAAATAACTATGAAAAAGTCAAGGTGTGAGTTATAATGAACAATTATTAACTGACAAGTAAAGAGGAAAATTGTTTTGAGTACGTAGGATACAAAGCTCATCATTCTACTGGCAATATTGGCTGTTCCACCTTCTGCCCTAGCACATAAATACTACAGATTGGCAACACAGATACACACCCAGACTCAGAAGAGGAATACAACTCTTTACATGCTAGGAAAAGTCAGAGAATAGAGTTGTTGAAAGAGAGCAATGGACATAATTCCAAACTTTTCCATGGAAACATGGGCACTGTTGTCTACTATCCTGGTGCTGCTCTGCCTGTGAGTATTGACTTGGACTCCTCTCCTTTGTATCCCTGTAGTTGGGATGATTCTTAGGCCCTTGTTCCTTGTTGGAAAACAAAAGGTTCTATCCAATGGAAATTCATACTGCTACAGATGATAAAAGAAAATCTGCAGTAAACTAAATCATGTGTCTCACAGAGCTTTTCAGCCATACGGTCTCAACTCTTGTTTAGAAGCTAATGTTCTGAGACTAAAAACCAGGCTTAAAATGGTTATTCAGCTATTTCTCTTGATCTGTTTTTTGTTCTTAGTCTGTAATTTGTTCGTCACATTAGGATAGCAAAGTTTATAGGATCTATAAACAATGATTGCATCTGAGATGTTAAAGATTGTTCTGACTCCAGCTTGTTTGTCCAGAGAAAGTCGTCATTAGAGATTGTTAGGTTACCAAGATAGTTAACTAAGTGACTGTAGCTGAATAACGCAGTAGAGAAAGGCTTGTAAGAAACTGGACTGCTTTTTGTAATTTGTGGACTTGTGAAATAATTCATAACTCAAGGTGCTATTAAACTATTCTTGGGAAAATAATAGAAAACATCCTAGGACTATAGTAAGTCACCAATGATACCTTGGAGAGACAAAAGTTTATGATGTTATGACAGTAATTTGTTTTAAATATTAGTTCCAGGAGCATGAATGGCTCAAAGGCATCTGTAACACCAAAATGCCACACCTGAACAAACGGTGACTTGCAAATGCTGTACCTGTAAAAAGTAGTTTTTGTACACATTACTGTTTTGCCTACATGTATGATAAATACGAAGGTCAGAATAAAGTATTGGATTCCCAGGAACTGGAATTACAGCCTGTTGTGACTTGGCATGTGGGTGTGGGGAACTGAACCTGGTACCTCTTCAAGAGCAGCAAGTGTTCTTAACTTCTGAGCCTTCTCTCCATCCCAAAAGCTGCATGTTGGAAGCTCTGAACAGTTTTCAGGCTGTGAGACAGGACAGCTCAGAGAGTCTTATCAGGAAGCTCAACTGGTTAGCAATCCTCTTCTGCTGAGCAAAGTCACTACTCACTGCTTATATAATGTTCACGAGGGATCTTATGGATCTTGCATTTCATGTTATTCATACTGGTTATCAGTGCTTACTTCCTAAGTCCTCAGTAACATTCAAACTCAAGCTTAGAAAGTTGTATTACATATTAACTCTGGGATTAGAAACATCAAACATTAACCTAAAATGTTGGAATGTGAAGGGTATTATTACTCTAAGTGTTTATGTTAAATTATGTTCACTTGTTTCTTTACTGGATAGATTCTAGTAATTGTCAATATTTGAATCCATTAATATATATTCACCTAAACATATATACACAGGTGTATATTCATATATATTGAGTCAACAATACACATAAGTTAGTACCTATGTGAATATATATGTACATACATATATATACACACACGAATACATACATGTATCAATACCTATATATGTGGAAATGAATGTGTGTATTCATTTGTGTGTGTGTGTGAGTATGCCCATGACCTGGTTTTCTCCTCCACGTTTTAGTTATGGAACTTCTACTCATGGACTTTTTAAGAAGCTAGGGATCCCTGGCCCCAAGCCTCTGCCTTTTGTTGGGACATTGCATTTCTACAGGAGGGTGAGTGATGTTGAGTTCCCTACTTTGCTTCTGTGACTGTCATTTTCATAGGTGTCAAGAAACCCTGTGACAGTTCAACAAAGCAAGTAGCCATTGGGATGAAAATGCTAAAGTTTTCAGCTTTTATAATAGTTTGTGCCACACCAACATTATTGACAGGTTATCCCTGGGGTTTATTGACATGAGATTGTGACCTCAGGTCTTTGTCAGGTCAAGTGAGAACCCTGGATGTGGACACATCAAGGCATGATGCCAAAATGCTATTGTGTAAACTGTGGAAACATCAAAGATTTAGGTTTCATTTTCAGTACAGATTCCAGAAAAGTAGAGTTATTCTCAATCAGGATTTAAAGAATCATATGTAAGTCCACTGAGTGGCACCACACCAGTTTAAATTAGAGTTCAGAAACAATATTTACTCTCCTTGTTGAGTAGCTCTGGCACATGGCTACCAAGAGTCATCTTGCTACATTTGAGGAATATGCACATACTTGAATCCTCAGCTGAACTGTTTAAACCTGTTCTTATTTCCAAGTCTATAGCCCAGGCTTTGCCACCTATATAAAGATTTGGCTTTACTCCTTTTCACTTCAAAATTAGAATCCTGTGTATGACTCCAAGGAATGACAATGTGGATATTAGATAATTCCCATGAACCTCAGATGTTTAACCATATCATGAGTTCTGTTTCTTGAAACAAGCATATTTATACAAAATCATCAATGAAAGCATGATTCGACAAACATGAAAATACTTAGTTGTTACGTGTGGAATATAATACATATAAATGCATACATATATACATATATGTGTACACATATACATAGACATAAAAACAAATGTGTATATACAAATACATATGTAATTTTGTACTGTTAATTTACACAGAGCCTTTGTGTATGCTTTCTAAAGATTGACTTCTGGCTTATCATTCCTAAAAGCAGACCAACATCATTTCCTATATGCAGACTACATTCTTAGAAGATTTGCTTTTCCAAATGTGTAAGGTTTACTCATTATATCATAATTCTTCCAAACCAAGGGCTTAAGGTCCTAAGAGTTCTACACTTTCTGTCCTCATTTGAGAAAGCAGTAACTTCCCCCACCATTTTTGGATGATCTCTTTTTTTAAGAATTCTTTGAAATTTACTTGTTGGGTTTTATTTTATTTTTTTAAGATTTATTTATTATTACACATAAGTACACTGTAGCTGTTTTCAGACACACCAGAAGAGGGTGTCAGATCTCATTACTGATGGTTGTGAGCAACCATGTCATTCCTGGGATTTAAACTCAGGACCTTCAGAAGAGCAGTTGGTGCTCTTAACCGCTGAGCCATCTCTCCAGCCCACGGTTTTATGTTTTTGTATCAAGTAGTGTCTTCTATACAAAGGACTGGTCTAAAACATGCTGATTAGATGATCAACATAGATCCTGTGATCTCCTTACTCAGTTGTATGTACAAGCTATATTGGTTATAAGTGACTAGGTATCAATCCAAGGAGTAGGATTATGGTCTGCTGACCCTAATCTGCAGCAATAGGGTCCCAATTGTAGGGTTTGAAGTAAGACCAAGGATGAGAAATAAATAAGAAAAATAGCTGGGACTGGAGATTGTACATAAATTGATGGCTTATTCTACATAACTTTGTTAAGCAATGTAGCTTCTTACATATTATTTGTAGTCTAGAGAAATGGCCAAGGCCAGTTGAAAGCCAAGTAAGAAAATGTTGGTAAAGAGAACACAGGATATCTCAGATACGGCTGCCTTAAAACTGATCACAATGGGCCAAGGAAAAGAGTTGGATCCCAGAAACTTCAACCTTGACTTCTTAGACTCCACAGCTCCAGATCCAGGCAGAACCTTGTTAAATCTGTTCCTGGAGGTAAACAGAACTGTTTGTACTTTCTAAACAGACTGTTCTGTTTGTACTTTCACTACCTGTCTGAAAGAACTTTGTATCAGTATAGATCAAATAGTACCACCCAGTAGGACTGTGAAAGGCAGCCTGTTTTCTGATCTGACTGAGCTAGATTTAAACCCCAGAGATCCAGCAAATGTTCCGAGATACTAGGCTCCTGACATGAGGCCTCAGCTCTCCATTTTGTGGCCATCCATTATGCAGGGCAATGCCCTAAGCCCCACCACAGATAGAGGAAGTGGTTATGCCAAATAGATTGAACCCAAAAAGAAATTCCTCCCTCATGTAATAATCAAAACACTAAATCCACACAAAAAAAGAACTATATTAAAAACTGTAAGAGGAAAAGGCAAAGTAACATATAAAGGCAGACCTGTCAGAATTATACAAGACTTTTCATCAGAGGTGCTAAAATCCAAAAGACCCTGGATATATGTCATAAAAATCATGAGAGAACAAAAAGTCAGCCCAGGCTATTATAACCAACAAAATTCTCTGTCATCATAGATGGAGAAATCAAGATATTCCATGACAAATCCAAATTTAAATAGTATCTTGTTACTAATCAAGCCCTACAGAGGATACTAGAAGGAAAAACTTCAATACATAAAGGGCAACTACACACAAGAAAACACAAGAAGTTAATAATCTTACAACAATCCAAATGAAGAGACTCATACACACATAATACAACCTCCAAAAATAAAAATAACAGGAACTAACAGTCATTGGTTTTAAATATCTCTCAACATCATTAGACTCAATTTCCCAATAAAAGGATACCAGTTAATAGACTGGATACATAAATAGGACCCAGCATTTTGTTGCATACAAGAAACACACCCTACTGAGAAAGACAGTCACTACTTCAGAGTAAAAAATTGGAAAAAATTTCCAAGCAAGTAGTCCCAAGAAACAAGTTAGAGTCACCATTTTAATACTCAATGAAATAGACTTCAGCCAAAAGAGATGGAGAAGGAAATTCATACTCATCAAAGGAAAAATCCACCAAGATGAAGTCTCAATTCTGAAAATCTATTCCCGAATGCAAAAACACCCACATTCATAAAAGAAACTTTCCTAAAGCTCAAAACATTGACCTCACACAATAATAGTGGGGGACTTTAATACCTCACTCCTACTTATGGACACATCATTGAAATAGAAAAAATATATAAAGACACAGTGAAAAATAACAGAAGTTATCATGTAATTGGATTTAACAGATACCCACAGAATATTTCATTCCTAAATAAGAATAAACCTTCTTAGCACTTCATGCAATGTTCTCCAAAGTTGACCCTGGACATATGTCATAAAGATCATGAGAGAACAAAAGTTCTATATTACATAGTATATAATCAGACACAAAACAACCCTCAAGAGATACAAGACTATTGAAATAATCCCATACACTCAATCAGATGATCATGAACTAAATCTGGACTTCAATAATAACAAAAAGAGTAGAAAGCCCACATGCTCATGGAAACTAAACTCTATACCCAATGATAACATCTATGAAAGAGTTAGGAGAAGGATTGAAGGAGCTGAAGGGGATGGCAGCCCAATAAAAGACCAACAGTACCAACTAACCCAGTCTCCTCAGAGCTCCCAGAAACTAACCATCCAGATAAAGAGCATACATGGGCTGGTTTTTGGCCCCTGGCACATATGTAGCAAAGGAGTGTCTTGTCTGACCCTCCCTTCATTTGGAAGGATGCACCTAATCCTATAGAAACTTGATAACTCAGTGAAAGGGGATGCTGGCAATGGTGAGGTGAGGAGGAATGAAGGAGTGGGGGAACACTGTCTCAGAAGCAAAGGCAAGGGGGCATAGGATGAAGAACTCAGGGAGGGAGGACAAGAAAGGGAGCAATATTTGCAGTACAAATGAATACAGGAACTTAAGGAAAATGAGTGAAGAATACATTTCTATTTCCAAGAATGCCATAGTAGCTTTCCTTAGAGAGTACACATCATGATACAGCTATAGTACATGTTAGCATGTGACTTTTCTAGGCCAGAATATAAGCTTTTGCAAAGAGACTTTATGTCATTTCATTTATATAAGCTTTGTATATAGTTACTCCCAGTAAAGCCTTATTTATTGGGTGAAATCTTTCAAGTACCTATTTCTAATATTTTTCCACAGAACTCTGTACCATTTAATGCAGTGATCCTCCAAAGATCACTGTATTAAAAAGAGCAATTAAAATGAAGTACAAATATATGCTTTAAAAAAGGAAAAAGAAACAAAAGTGAGCAGTAAGTTGTGTCTCCCTCTTACCCCCAAGGAAGGAAATTTCCATGTGATTATGTTGTAAGTAAAACTAAATAGTTAGAAACATCTGAGTAATTAAATTTTCACTAGGTGCTGCTAAAAGTAAATCAACTAGGTAATACATAATAAGAGAGGGGGGCGTTTTCTTACTGGGAGGAACTTTTGAGCAAGAAATTGTTGACACAAGATGGGGCTTTCAGCCTCATTGTGTCATAGCACCTTCTATTCTCCATGGGTTTCTGACAACTAGAAGAAGGAAGGCTAAAACTAAAGGGAGGTTCCTGGGATGAGGGCCTTTTGCCTCAGTTAAACAAGTAGAAGCCTGTTCAGGTGGTTTTTTAACTGCATCTGCTACAAAGAAATTCCTCTCTTACCCTCTGAGGTGTCATGGAGTTAATGTTATTCAAGAAATTATTCTACTTTCACACTTCAGGGCCTTTTACATCCATTTATGACATTTGTGTTTTTATCTAGTGTCCCCCAATTTATTTTTGAGTAGATTGACTATATCTACAGGGGTGTTGAAGTACAAGTGAAACATATTAGTCCTACAAGTGTATACAATGTTGGATAAAATTCTACAGCATGTAACCATTGCTAGGAAATTTTCATGGCCCTCATAGGTGATATTCTGTCTTTAAACTTTCACCTATATATTCTCATCTCTTTAAATTTACAGAAACTTCTTTAGGGAACCAATGGCATAGTCTTTAAACAAACACTATAGGCTAGATCCCAGCATCATATAAATTAGAGCATGATGCAACACACCTACAATACCAGCAGTCAGGAGGATCAGGAATTCAAGCTCAGATTTATGTACACAGAGATTGATTCAGACTGATTTACAAGAGATTTTGTCTCAAAAAACCACAATAATCACTTAATGACTACATTGATTCCTCCCACTGCCCAGTGTTCAGTGGTGAAAGCTCAGATAAAGCTTTTGACTTTATTTCCTTTATGTCAGGGAAGAACTCCTCATCTTTTGATATTTAACATTGGCACTAGAAGGGAAAACCATTTGCCTCTACTTCATTGCTACTGTAAATCTATTATACTACAGGCATCAGTGTTTTCTTCAATTTACTGAGTATATTAAAATCCTAGAGAAATCATCAAGTGAGTGAAAGTGCAGTAAGCAGTGAGAAACAAAAAGATTTTGAAAATTCATGCCAATCTTCATGATTCTAGATGCCCTCAGGCATCCAGATGGGAAAAGACAAGAGTGTTTCAAGATTTCAGAGTCCAAGGATAACCAAAGAAACTGCCACATATAAAACAGTTGGTACTATACTTTTATTAGGAAAGGAACAATTTGGGAATGTACAATACTCAGAAACAAAATCATGAATATCTTTAAATTCCTGAAGTGTCACAGAGAACTCTACAGGATTTCCATTACTTGGTAGTTAGAAAAGTTATACAATGAGCCTAATGTCCTGGTGACTGAGTTATTTGTTTTTCACTTAGTGGCCAATATGTGTATAAAAGTAATGACCTATTTAATTTATTTTTCCCAGGCTTTGTGGAAATGTGATGTAGAATTTCGAAAAAAGTATGGTAATATGTGGGGGTAAGTAGTTTGGAAATGTCTTATATGTGGTTTTCCTAAGATGTGAAACCAACTGCATGAAGACTTTGTCAGACCAAAGTATCTTGGGGGTGCATTTACCTATTTTACATTGTCTGAAAGAATGCCCTGCCAATAGTTCCATAAGTATGTTGTAATTCCCAGTCTGAATTAGAACATTGCAGGTCATGATTTGTGTGCATCATTTGATGATCTAGACACATAACCTTACTTTTACCCATTGTTCTTGGTTCTTGGTTCAATTTATTATTAATTAGAACTTTTTTAATTGTGTGAAATGCATGAATTCAGACACAACAAGTAAATTTAAGAGACTGTCTCTTGCCCTCACTTAGGTAAAAGCAAAAGCAGTTTATAAAAATATTTCCAGTGTTTTCAAAGAGAGGCTTAATTTTGATCTTTCTTTGTTTTTTTTTTCTTTTTTTATCTTTTTATTGATTCCTTGGGTGTTCCACATAAGCCATCCCAGTACTACTCATCTTTGATTTCTGATCCCCTCATATCCACCCGTCAGCTTTACAACCCAGCTTCCCAACAAAATAACCCCCCCACACACACACACAAACATACATACACACATAAACCAGCACCATCGAGGATGACAATGGTGATGAAGATAAGGACAATGACAATCAACAAAGCATAAAAACATCCCATTGTGGAAGTTATAGTATGTTCCAGTGTGTTCCATAGTATATCGCTGTCCATACATCTTCACTTACAAATGTTCACTGCAATGAGTTTGAAGACTGCTCTGGTTTTAAGACTCTGGCTTGTGTGACACCATCAATATTGGAACTTCATTGGGACTCCTCTGAGTTATTCTGTTGTTGCCTATTGTCATGGAAATTCTGAAACTTTGAAAAAGAAGATCTAGCCCATTAATGTTTCTGAGTCATGAGCAGATGATGTAGATTTGGATTTGGGCAATCTCAGAGCCCTGGATCTTGGTCTGGGTAGTAGCAGAGCTAGTTAGCTCACTGGCTATTCCTTAACCACAATACCAGGGTGAGCTTACCAGCATTGCTATAGCCCTGCCACACAATGGTGCCATCAACAAGACACAGGATTAGCTTCCCTCTTTCATGCTTTGAGATGGGTCACACATACGCATATCTCCAGGTCCAGATCTACTGCTGCCCAGGTGAAGTGCAGGACCCATTCTTGCCAGTACTGCAGCAGATGAGGGATAGGGCCAGTTTACCAGTTCTTGTGATCAAAGGGCCAGCTCTCCAAGCTGCCACAGGTGATGAGGAGGAAAGGGAGGAGGGCATCTCCCTATCACCCACACCAAGTCATGGCAGATGAGAGGCAGGGACAGCTTTGGCTCACTCTCAACCTCAAGGCTTTTTGCTCCAAAGTAGAGGGCATTGGCTACGGCCCCAGCCTAGCTGAGGCTCTCTCTCTCCCTGGTGGCAGGGAGCCTACTGCAGAGGCCTGGTTCCCCCTCTCTCTCTCCCGGGGCTAACCTGTTTGCTGCACGGCACCTTAATTAAAAACGAGGCAATGTATGAATGAGTTATTTTATTGTAGGAAGGAGAAACATGCAGGTTGAGTAAAGAGAAGGAAATGAGAGGAAGGAAAGAGAGAGAAAAGGAGAGGGAGAAAGGCAGAGAAGAGAACAAAGAGCAGAGAGGAGAGAGAAAGCAAGAGAGCAAGAGGAAGTAAGAGTGAGGGGAGAGAAGTAAGAGAGCAAGAGGGTGAGAGAGTAAGAGAGTTAGGAGGGGGCAAAGCACCCCTTTTATTGCATGGTGCATGGCATGCCTGGCTTGTGGTCAGATGAAGTGTGTAAGGTCCAGCTAGAATGCTGGGAGTTTGAGGCATTGTCTGCCTGATAGAGCACACATCTCCTGCAGGGGCAGCTGTGAGGGATCTGGGCTGAAATCTGAGCCATTGTTCCAGGAGCTTATCACCGAGCTCCTACCCATTCCTTGTGAACACATTACTTTGTTGAGTGGGTCTTTGGGGTTCTGAGGTGTCCCCTCTAATGGACTCTGGCTGTCAGAACTGCCCACGGGCTGACTCACCTGCACCCATGGCCAGCACTAATGTGCTGCTCATATGAGATGTAAGGCCTATAATTGTTAATTTTAATATAAATAAATGTAAGCTCATTCATGCACTCCACTAGTTCATGGATGAGTCACAATCAGGGTGGGCCAATTTAAAGCCCTGGATCTGGGCCTGAGAGGTATCTGAAAAGGTCAGTCTGCCAGGTCTCCCATACACACACCACTGGGGTAAGATTTCCTCTCATCATGACCCTAGCAGGTGCCTTCTCTTGAACTCACCTCACCTCAAGTGGCAAGGGCAAGGGGAGAGGAGGGGATCTCTCTTTCTCTTCAATGCCACTGAACTGTTCCATATTTCTAATAGTTGCAAAGGAAAGGTTCCTTGAACTTTTATTGCTTATCAGTTGTTAATAGTACTTAGGGACTGTAGAGGTGGCTCAGTAGTGAAGAACAATTGTTCTTACAGAATATCAAGATTCAGTTCAGAGCTCAGGGTCGAACTGGTGTAATCTTCTCTGTTTTCCCTATACAGGCTATATGAGGGGCTGACCCCTGTCCTGGTCATCACAGAGCCAGACATGATCAAGAAGGTGTTTGTGAAAGAATTTTTTTCTACCTTCACAAATCGGCATGTAGGTATTTTTTTCCAAAATATTAACATTGTACATTCTGTCCAGGTTTTACCTAGAATATATATATACTTTGTACATGCAATAGCAATTATTGAAAAGCATGAATGGATATGAAAAAGTGAAGGAGTATTTGTAAAAGAGAAATGCTGTAATTATAATCTCAGAAAGTAAAAAACTAAAACGTGAGCATTCATTTAAAAATTTTACTATGAAAAGTTGGAGATGATGCCCAGTAGTAGATTAACTTTGCTCATGGTTCATGCTGCAGTACGAACAAACAAACAAACAAACATTTTATTATGAATTTTTATGAAGTCACCATGATTTGCCATCAGTGTACAGGAGTGCTATGTGTCTTCGTGCTATTGTGTCAGGAAGTAGGGGGTCTCAACCTTTCTGAAGGAAAAATAGAGATAAATGAAAAACGCCTTTAATTAGTTTGCAGCCATAACATCTAGCTGTTGTTTAAAGAGGACTGAACTTGCTGTCTAATCAGGTATTCATGGTGGTCACTTCTTTAGGGAGAAGTGAAGATGTGACACTTATCAGCAGAGAAGATAAACAAGCAGGATGCAGAGCAGAACTTAGTAGCTCACTTTAGTAGATTTGCTTTGAGAACAAAGACAGGTCTCTACTGTCTCCTTATTTTTATGGCACCTCCTATTCCTGAAGGAAAACTGGTAATCATAACTAAGGTTAAGGCTAGTCTTTTTCT
>JADRCD010182788.1:0-13793 GCA_019843815.1 Montemys delectorum
CAGGAAAAAAAAGAAACAAACAAACAAAGAAGAAAAAAAATGCTCTTCTACTTTTGGTTAAAGTCCCCCAGTCTTTTAATGACTACTATTCAACTATTACAGTCTAACCCCAATAACGCTGTAATACATTTAATTAGTTATTTATTTTCGAGACGGCATCTGTGTGGACCTGACTTGCTTTGCAGACTAAGCTGGCTTTGATCTCAGAGAGCTCTGTCTGCCTCTGCCTCCCAAGTCTGAGATTAAAGGAGTATGGCACTCTGCCTACCTATAATTCACATCTAGACTGGTGTATCTACAACTGCAGTATTCTTTCCTTTCATAACTCCTAAATTCAATATATATTTGACCTCAAAATAAAGCTGTGTTAAGAATGTAGGGATAAACATTTTCTTTGAAAATTAAAGTATTCCCATCGATTCACAAACGTGGCCCAATTACAAATATATATCTGAATTTCAGCTCAGTTCTTATACAGCCCACAAAAAGTACCAATAAACACAGACTATGTCTTCAATGACGCAAAACCCTTCAAGCATGAGCTTTTTTTGTTTTTGACGAAGCTGTTGGCCAGTCTCAGGCAGCACCTAGTGCTGAGTGTCTTCTTTTTCTTTTTTTTTTTCAACTATAAGAATTCTGCAAGTTTTCTATGTCCAACTTACGCACTATTATTTCTTACTAAATGTTTAATAGATTTCAAAAACCCAGCGATCTCGGCAGCGCAGCGCAGCACTTAGAGGATCTGTATCGACTCGAATAGAAAAGTTTGCACAAATAGAAAAGTTTTGTAAGTGCTGTTTCCTTCGATCCTCTCCGAAGCCTCACGGGATAGTTAACTGCTACTCGGCCCCTTTTTTATAGGTGATCAGACGCTGTTCCTGGAGGCCAAGTCACTTGCCAGGTCACATGGGTACTAAAGAGCGTAAACCAGCATTCATTCCAACCCTGCTCAGTCAGCTCACCAACAGTTCTAACCTGGACCAGTGGCCTCGGCACTAGAGTCTCACTTTTCCCTCCAGCTCCATGAGGCTCGCGGGACTGGGCCGTCATGAGGCAAGCGAAACGCCTAGCTTCGGACGAGAAGCTGCGGGTTGTTCCGAGAGCTGAGATGCTGGTGCTGAAAACCAGTCGGTGACGGGCGTGGCAAGAGCCCGGCTCCCAGACTGCACCGCGCAGGCGCAGAGACACGGGAACCAGCCCGGCTTTCCGCTCCCGGCCCCGCGACCCGGGACACCACGCACGCTACCGACTGGAACAGCATGGAGAAGTCCATGCGGAGCCCGACGCACCTGACAAGAAAGCCCCAGGAAACCAGGTTGCCCTCGGCGACGTCGGCAGCTCGTCGGAGGCCGAGTCCGGTCGTGCCGGTTTCCTTTAAATACCTGAGAGGAAGAAGCCCGAGTCGCCTTGGGTGTGGGACCGCCGGACGCCCCGCCCCTTCCGGTAGCCGCCGGAGCTGCTTCCTGTAGCGCGCCTGGCCGGCGGCGGGCTCGAGCGTCCCCAGGCGCGTTCCGCTCCTCTTCCCGCGCGAGTTACGCCTTTCTGTCTCCAGCCCACGGAGCAGAGGCCCGGCCCCGTCGCGGACGCCGGAGCGAGCCCGGAGAACGAAATGTGTTGCGAGAAGTGGAACCACGTGGCCGAAATGCTGCTCTTCATTGAAGACCGCGAGGAGGAGTACAAGATCCTTTGCCTCTGCTCCCGGGCGTTCGTGGAGTAAGTCGCGACGGACGGCCCTCTCTCCTCTCTCTCCTTTTATCCTTTTATTTATCCTTTTATCCTTGCTCGAGAATGTGGGTGTGGCAGGGTCAGAGTGAGGCTTTCCTGAAAGCCAGATGACCCGCTGCTTTCTAGGGCAGACTGATGTCTAAGAAACTCGCAACCCCCGCGGGCGTGAAGGAGCTTTCTACAGCAATTGCTAAAGGGGAAGACTAGTATCATTTTGATTTTTAATAGCGTCATTTCGTGTTTCCATGAACACGGGCCAATCTCAACATTGATTGAGTCGGGCGAGACGGCCCAGGCCTGTCATCGTGCGCCTCGGTGGCAGATGCAGAAAGATCACAAGTTCGGGACCATCCTGAGCTACCACAGTAAGAGGGTGTGTGTGAAGTGTTAAACTAATAAAAGTAGCGTGATGAGGTGAAGGATCAAAATAGAGCTCTATTTGCAAACTGTGAGATCCTTTCCAACAAAAATGTACCTATCTGAAACTTCTAATTGTTTGAGATAAAAGGCTTAACTGTTTACAGCAGTTTTAGAGGAAATGTTTGTTTCATGTTAAAAATTGCCTGAATAGAAAGAAGTTTATGGTGGAAAAAGCACTGACAAATTTTAAATTTAAGTTTGAAGGTATTCTTTTTCGTTATATGCTTGAGGGAAGATATCTGAAAGAAAAGGAAAAAAGAAATATAACACCATGTTAAACTTAATATAAAAAAAAAAAGTACTAACCTCATTTGCACCGGTCCTCCAATGCGGGAGTGGGGATGGTTATAACACAGAAAGGAATACTCAGAGACCAAGGTTAAAAATCCAGAGGACTGCAAGTCTATACCACACGGACCCCAAATGTATTTCTCATGGCCTTAATATGCTTTACAGTCTCGTAAACAAAGTCACAAACTAGCAAAGACAATGGCTGACATAGATTAGATATCTGTTCCCATCCGGAGGCCTCTGTGTTCCTTCCACAAAGATTAATAGAGCATTCAGCCTCTTGCCTTGAGCCTCAGGTTCCATGTGTCAGCAAGTCAGGAAACGTGCCAGCCCACAGACCCTGACTGCCTTGACTCTGCCTGGCAGGCAGGCTTTTACAGAAGCAGGCAAAAAATGGCTCCCAGTGCTCACTATAGTCAGGTATGCGTTTAATTCAGTGAAGTTCTATTATGTTCCTATTAAATGTGCGGTTAGGTAATGGAATATAAGACAGGACCAAGCCACACTGAACTTACTTTCTAAGCAAAGAAGATCAATATTGTACTAGGATAGCTGTTTGCACAGTTACTCAGTTAACTCTGGATATGAGCCATGTCTGTGGTGCTTTGGTAGCAGTCTGTGGCAGGATAGACAGTGAACAGTATGAGGCCTTGGGAGGGGAAAGGAACTTCTCCATTCAGAGTCTTCTTGAAGTCCCTTTTTGGCTGAGAGTCAAGAAGACCAGAATCCTTAACAGAATTTGATGTAAAAATGGCCTACGTGAAAACAACATTACTTTTATTTAGAAATAGTTTGAATAAGTATTAAAATAGGCTGGTGTGAATGCTCACGCCTTTAATCCCAGCACTCGGGAAGGGGGAGGCAAAGGCAAGCTGATCTCTTGAGATCGAGGCCAGCCTGGCCTTCAAATCAAGTCTGTTACACAAAGAAAGACTATCTGAAGAAGCAGGGAAAAAAAGAAAAGTTGGACTGGGACAGTGAGATGGCTCAATGAGTAAAGGCATTTACCGCCAATACTGTGAACCTGGGTTTGGTCCCCAGAGTCCACATGGTGGAAGAAGAGAACCAACCCTAAAGATTTTTGGTTCTGGTTTTTGTTTTTGTTTGTTTTTTGTTTTTTGTTTTTTTGTTTGAGATAGGGTTTCTCTGGGTAGCCCTGGCTGTCCTCTTGGAACTCACTCTGTAGACCAGGCTAGCCTCGAACTCAGAAATCCACCTGCCTCTGTCTCCCAAGTTCTGGGATTAAAGGCATGTGCCAACCACCGCCCCGGCCAACCCTAGAGACTTTAAGACATGGTCTTACCAGGTGACTGAGTGGCTGGCCCCAAACTCACTATGTAGACTAGGATCATTTCAAACTCACAGAGCTCTACCTGCCAACACTAGGATTAAAGGTGTGTGCCACCACAATCTGCCATTATATATTATTATTATATGTATAGTTTGGGGGAGTTTCTTTTTTTTTTTTTTAAAAGAATGCTAAAATAGCAATTAGCCATACTTAAACATAAGCTTTTGTGTTCTTACTAGTTCCCAAATGTGAACCTGAAATTTTCTGGAAATGGCCCCAAGACTAAAGTTTGTTTACAGTAAAAGCATCTTAATTTCCCATTATCAGCTATAATCCTATCTATCATCATGGGCTTCTCTGTAATCTTACTTAAATTTCTTCGTGACGCACTGAGGTAGAGCTTCAGAAGCCACCAGAGACATGGGTGGTAAGTTAAATGAGAAATGGTCCCCCAAAATGGACTCAGGTCTTTAAACATTCGGTTCGCAGTTAGTGACATTGTTTGGGAAGGAGGTAAATCCTGCTGGAGGAAGTAGATCACTTGGGCAGACTTTGAGAACTCATAGCATTGCCCACTTCTAGATTGCATTCTCTTTGCTTCATGTTTTCAGTTAAAGATGTGATCTCAGCTTCTTGTCCCAGTTGCCAGCTGCCATGTCTCCCTGCCATTATGGACTCTTCCTCTGGAACTTTAAGCCAAAGTAATGTCTTCCATAGTTGCTCTCTCTGTCATGGTGTTTTATCACAGCAACAGAAAGTAATTAGGACAGAAGTTGGTACCAGAAAATGGGCTGTTGCTGTGAAAAACCTGGCCGGCCATGTTGAGGTTTCGGTTTGCTTTCTGTTTTTTCTGTAGTGAGTTTTTGGAGGAATGTAGAAGGCTTTAGACTAGAAAAGAGATGGGATGCTATAAGCAGAGCTTAGCAGGCCCTTCTAGTAAGAACCTGGTAGACATGAATTAGTGTTGAGAGTAAGACAGACTGTAGAGAGAAGCCAGACTTTCATATTAACGTATCCATTCCTGGCTGCTTTGGGAAAATCTAGCTGTTTTCTGTCCATGTCCTGAAAACTTGCTTGAGGCTAACGTACTGAATTTGCTTCTTTCGAGGAGAAACAACCATCAATGGCTTCTTAGGGCCTTCATGCAGGGGTTGCATCCATGTAACATGCTGCTTGGTCTCCCTCAGAGGTTCTCTAAAGACATTCAGGAAGAATTCAGGACCCTTCACTCATGACTCCACAGCCAGTAACACATAGAAAACACTGCCAAGTTTGGCTGTGAAATTGAAATTAAAAGTCCAGCCTTATGACATAGAGCTACAGAGTTTGGTCTTGCTTGGTCCAGCATGTCCTCACTGTGCCCCCCATTTTTCTTTCTGTAACACTGTATATTGAAGTATATAATTTGGTTTTTGATTTTTCCAGAGGGTAACAGTTAAGAGAGTCTTCTAGAGTTTCAAAAATCTCAAATTTGAACTATAAATTCAAAATCTAAACCTCAGTTTCTACTGAATGTGGCTATTCATTGCTTGTCATTTTAAAGGACCACAGTTATAAATTAGGGACAGTCTAGGCTTCTGTATATTTTGACACCCTACTACTTCACTGACTGTCTCTTTTTCTTTCTTAGTCTTTTCCTTCAGTTTCATAGTTTAACTGCCTCTAGACTCTACACAAAGCTTGGGTTACTAGGAATGCTTTTTCCCATTCACACCTACCTGTGTGTTTCTTTTAGATCTCTTTCCAAGGCCATTTCTCCAAAGAAACCTTTGTAGAGAAAGGTTATGTCAGTCATAGTGGGGCAGAAAGCACTTTGTGCTGTCACCTGCAGCACGCAGAGGACTTCTTAGAGACAGCTACTTAGATTACTTAGATGAAGACAGAATGTTTAACTTAACAGCAGAAAAGAATCTTAGGAAGCTGAGGTGGAGATTAAGAGAGTTTTAACACAGAGGTAAACATGAATGTTGAGAGAAAGAAGAATACATATAAAAAGGAAACACTCCTAGAGATCTGGGCTTCTCAAAAGTGTCTTGCTTGCGTCTTTCACCTTAGGTGTATTAGTTGTTGCTGTGACAAAGGACTATGACCAAAGCAACTTATACATGACTTTGTTTTGGCTTACTTTTCCAAAGGAAGAGTCCATGTCAGGAGGCCTGGCAGCAGACAACTGCAACAGAAAGCTGAAAGAGTACAGGCTAGAAGTGGGCAAGGCTATGAACTCTTAAATCCTGCCGCAGTAATGTACCTTCTCCAAGAATATACCACCTTCCTAAACAGTGCTGCCAACAATAGGACCAAATGTTTAGATACCTGAGCCTAAAGTGGACATTTATCATTCAAACCACCACTGTGTGGCATCTGTAGGCTCATGGTGTAGGTGTGGGTGCATACACTCGTGTGTGCTTAAGGAGGCAAGAGGAGAATGCCTAATGCTTTCTTCTTTCCCTCTCTGCCTTATTCGTGTCAGGCAGGGTCTGTCACTGAAACCCATAGCTTTCTGTTTAGACAGACTGGCCAGCATTCTCCTAGGATCTGCCTGTGTCTTGGCAAACACTGACAAACACAGGCATGTACAGCAAAGGCTCTTACTCATGAAGTGATCTCTTCATCCCCTACCCACTCTGTTTTTGGCAACAGTGTTGTGATTTGAATGAAAATGGCCCCATATATTTGTATGATTGAATCCAATTAGTGGAACTGTTTGGGAAGCACTGGGAGTCTCGCTGGGATGAGCTTTGAGGTTTCAAAAGCCCATACCAGACCCAGTCAGCCTGCCTGTCTGTACATCCCTCCTTCCCCTTCCCGCTGCCTAAGACCTGAAAATCAGGACATAAATGCTTCATTTTATACGAGTTGCCGTGCTCATGATGTTTCTTCAAAGCAGTGGAATAGAGACTAGAAAGAGAAAATGAACCTAGAATTTAACAATTCTGCTATAAAGAGGTCAAAAGAAAAATACATAAAAAAAAAAAAAGTTCCATCATCCTTAGACATCAAGGGAAATCTAAAATCCAAACTACGTAGAGATTCCATCTAACCGTACCATGATTGTCCTTAAAAACAAGCAATAGTCCCAGCAAATGTTTATGTTAGGACTGAGTGAGAAAAGCCTTTTGGGAGTATGGATGGAATTATCCATTATTAAAATCAGTATGCAGGAGCTTCAGAATAATTCAGACAGACCACTTCTGGGAATAGACCCAAGAGAATCCAACTCCACATTTTATGGAGATACCTGCTAATCCTGTATATTGTAAGTAGCACTAATCATAGTAACCAAGTTATGGAGTTGATCTAGGCATCCATTAACAGATGAAGGGGTAAATAAACTGGTCTGTATACATAGTGATACTAATCCATAAAGAACAATTAAATTGTGTCATTGAAATGAACTGTGGATAATCATCTTAAGCAGAATAAGCCAAACTCAGACAAATGTGAAATTTTCTCTCATGTGGAATCTAGATTTCATGTATGTTTGCATATGTAGCATACACATGGCATGAGAAATAAAATGGAGTATTTGGTGTATAAGTACAGTATTTGCACCAAACTCCTATGCCACTGTGGCATCCAGAGTGGAGACTCCAGGAAGGGGGGGGGGGGGGGGGGGGAAGAAAGTGGGGCGGGGGGGGGGGGGGGGGGGGGGGGGGAAAAAGGAAAGTGACTGGCAGGAGGGAGAGGGGAGTGTGGACAAACAGTAGACTTGAAATCCATCACTATATAATTATACTAGTAAAACTTAAGAAGAAAGAATTAAAATTCAGAGAATTTACTAGTGAGTCTCTACAGTACTAGTTAAAAAAATAAGATCCCAGAAAAGAAAACTTGAAGCAGGAGAATGAAATGATTATATTACTTTGCTTCAGCTATCACATTAGCATTTAAAAAAAAAATTTATCTGCAGTAGTGTGAATGGCTTGTAGAAAAAAAACACTTAAAACTTTGTGCAGGCCCAGGTGGTGGTGGCGTGCCCTTTAATCCCAGCACTTGGGAGGCAGAGGCAGGTGGATTTCTCAGTTCGAGGCCAGCCTGGTCTACAGAGTGTGTTTCAGGACAGCCAGGGCTATACAGAAAAACTCTGCCTCGAAAAACCAATTCCCCTTCCCCCCCCCCAAAAAAAAACTTTGTACAGGAAGGAGATAATATAGTTTTGATTAAGGAAAATAGCAGTAGATTGCAGGCCAGCGTAGGCTTTATAGCAAGACTGTGTCACAAAGCAATTTTTAAAATTAAATACAGCAATAGAAAAGAGGAAGAAAGGGAAAAGATGTGAGAAGTTGTTGGGGATTGGCTTGAGGAATAAAGTTAGGACAGCATACACAGAAGAGTAGGGTCAAAGGTAGCTCAGTTCTTCATTGCTGCTTTTCACTGAAAGCGGGATCACTAGCGAGAAAAGAGCTTTACGTGGGAGCAGTGACATGAGTATCATCAGCTTAATTTTGCTTTTATTTTGGAAGAGTCTGAAATACACAAGACTAGATGATATAAATTAAATAGATTGGCTTAGCACCTTGAAGAAGTTTGTGCTGGTCTTAAAAATCTTAGCTATTCATCAGAATACAAAATATCTGTACCACTAATATAAATTTGTGTGCTTAGAATAATACACGGGAAATGCTGAATTGGTAGTTACTGTTTTGGAAATAAAGTTGCTTATGCTATAAAATACATTCTTTAATTATCTTTATATAAACCATTTAATATACATCGTTTACAGAAAATAACAAAAAGCTAAGGAGTTTGCTTAGTTGGTAAAGTACTTGTATGTGAGACCAGAGTTCAATGCCCAGAACCCACCCAAAAAGGGCTGGACAAGGTAGCCCATTCTTGTAATCTTCATACTCAGAAGGCAGAGCTCACTGGCAAGCCATCCTGGAGCACTTGGAGAGATCTAGGCCACTAACAGACTTTCAAAAAGAGACTGGACTGTGCCTGAGGAATGACCACCTTAGTTTATTGAGAGTTAGAATCCATTGCTGTTGTTACTACTGCTTGTCATACTATCTTTAATGTTCCAGTGGGAGACCTTTGGGGGTGATTCTTATAGCCTGTCTGATGTTTCTCACATTGCCTTGTAAGGTAACCCAGACTTATCTTTCCAGTTCCTAGAGCATCTTGGAACTTAACTTCTCCAAGAGCATCTTGGTTCTTTTAGTAGAGAATAGTACTTGTCTCAAGCTTTTCTGTTGCTATGATGAAAATATGCTGACTATCTTGCAACTTAAGAAGGAAAGGGTGTGTTGTAGCTGTCAGTTCCAGGTTATATCCATCAAAGCTGGCAAGCCACAGCAGCAGGAGCTTGAGGGAGTGAGTCAAATCCAGAGTCCCCAAGCTCAGATATGTGCCAAGGAATGATGCCACCCCTGTGGGTAGATAGGTCTCCAACAACTATTAATACAATTAAGATAATCCTTACATTCTCAGAGGTCTTTCTTCCAGGAAGGAATCTAAATTATGTTAGATTGACAATTAATAACTAACCAACCCAGAACTTTTAAACCAAAAGCTGTGTATTTGTTGTTCCTGTATCTTCTCAGTACAGCTCTACAGTATCCATATGACCCGCAGTACATGTAGGAATGGGTATTTGCATACATGTATACATTCAACATTTTTAACTGCTTCCATATGTACCGTGTACTTAATGCCATGAGTTTGTAATACTGAACCAGTATGTAAAGACCTCCATTCTTCCGCAATCCATTTCCTTACTTGTTCATTGTAACCGTAGTGGTAGCTATCCTGACCCTACCTCCACCACATACCTCAATATCCCATATATTTGGGTGCTGATAGACAAAACACTGATGCCTGTGTATGGCTCCACTCCTTCCCTTGCCCATAGTGCCTGTGATCTGGTGAATAGTGGGACTAGCGATCATGTGGCCAGTGTACATTTGCACTTTATCTCCTTCCTGTTTACTGTTTTGTGAGTATCCATCTACTTTATGCTTCATAAAGTATCCCTTAAAAACAGGTTAGGTCACGTACACAGGAATTTTATTTTGTGAAGTTTGTTATAAGTTCACCAGAAATTTAGTACTGGCCACAGTGGCTCATGCCTTAAATCCTAGTAGTTGGGATACTGAAGTGAGGGGTAGAAGGGTATATGATATCTCAAGTTCAAGACCGAGCTCTGCAGCATGGTAAGACCCTATTAAAGAAAGTGGACACAAGGAGGTAGTTTTAGCTATAATTTGTAGTATGAGTTTATTAAATGTTCTATAGGTTTATTTTACTAATGAGGTTTCCAATGATGGTAATTAACATGCAAAAGAAAGGTTGAGTGAGAACATCATTATTCAACCTTTATACAGACCATGACTGTTTTGTCTACCATGTAATAGATATTCCTTCCTGTTTATAAATACATTACAGTATATTCGAAGCTTTATGTGTGGGTGAGCTCATCCTTTCCACTATTGGAGTATATTCAAATGTTACCAAAAACGTAGAGAATGCCTAGTTGCTTGTGTATAACAAAGAAAATCAGTTTCCACCTCCCTTCAATGACCAGGAGAAATTCCACTTAAGTTTAATGATTAGCAGTGATAAGTGCTATCATGTGTCAAGAAACACTATTTTATATGTGTTATCAATTTTTATAACTCCAGGGGAAATACTGTATAGGTGGGAGAAATGTATTAACAGGTTGCTTCTCTTTCTTAATTAGCTAATCGATTCAGCATTAACTCCTTCTTCTTTCCAGGTTTATAGTTCAACTTTTCCAATGCAGATTATTTATTTTGCTTCACAGGGATCGAAAATTGTACAATTTGGGATTACAAGGCTACTATGTCAAAAGCAATGGCAATAATGCAGGTAATATAGAGTAAGATGCATACACCTTCTTGGTAAAAATTAACTGTATTACCATATTCATGTATGTAATTTATGATAATGTGGTCTACTTGCTGGCATAAATGGTAAATGATAAATAATCCTATAATCTCTCTACCTCTCTTATACACAACATGCACACACCATACACACATGTATGCATGCATGTACATACACAGCTGTTCTTCTAGAATTGCTATCAAAGTTCATCTTTTATTTTCCTGATTTTCCTGTTGTATGCTGTCTTGGCTTAGACTCTCCAGTGTCTACCATTTCTTCCCAATTTGTAACCATTAGCCTGGAATTTGAACCTTTTTTTTTTTTTAATCTTTTCTTTTAATGGATATTGGCATTTTGCCTGCATGTATGTAACTGTACTATACGTATGCAGTACCCGTAGAGGGCATCTTAAGTGAATCATGATTCTTGGGAGAGTCCAGAACAGAACATAGGATGGATCCCCTAGAACTGTAATTATAGATGGTTGTGAGTCACCATGTGGGTGCTGGGAATTCAACCCTGACCCACTCTGGAAGAGCAGCCAGACCACTGACCCATCTCTGAAACCTAAAATCTCTGAAATTTTGAAAAGTATAAAACATGAACAGTGAGTGGAGTGCCCTTCACTATTTAGATGGGTGTCTTTTCCTCATTCAAGAGCCTCTTTGGTAGAATTTCATACACAAGGGTTCTTTAACCATGTCTATTTCTGTTCCCTGAATCATGAACTTGGAGTGGGTTTTATTTGTTTTCTCACTGAGGAGTGAGAGTGTGTGTGTTAATTCACATTATCACCAATTCTTATGATTTTAAAATATATAACAATAGCATTAATACAAGTGTGGGCAAGTCATGTAAGAGTTCTGGATCTCAGGTTCTTCTTTAAAATGAGGATAAGAAAACCTGCCTTTGCATTCCTCTACAAAGAATCTAACAAATGCTGTCTGTAGGAGACCAAGTTACAGAAGAGGAGGAAGATGCTCATTCCAGTGGCACTGCAGAATCACATAGCCCAGATGAAAGTGACCTTGATTCTGAGGCCAAACTCATGAGAAGTATGGGATTACCAATTCAGTTTGGTAGAATGTCTACACATGAGAATTTTGAGGTATGAGTATACTCTTACTATTTCTAGTCCTTGTTTTTCATAAAACAGTATAGTCAATAAAATTCATTCCTCGTTAAAACATTTTACTCATGTGTATCATAGCTAAACTGCAAGGTGGGATTTGTCCCACATTTAACTTTTCTTCTGTTGAGTACTTGTAACAGTCACTTTTTGTATATTAAAAACCCATGCTGGAGTTTGGGTGTGGTTTTGGTTGTGCTAATCTTTAAATAGACTCAAGCTTGTTACCATGTCTCTGATGTAGGTGTCTATGAATGCAAGAAATAAAGCTAAAGTGAAGCAGAAAAGAAGAAAACACCGAAAGCGGTATTTAGATGAAATGGTCTGGGAATCCTGGAGAAATGACTATGAAGAAGATGACCTTGTAGTTTCAGATAATCCGTCTTCAGTTGAACACTGTGAGAACAACAGAACATGTGAAATTGAAAGCAAAGCAGATACTGAAGCAGAAAACCTTCCTGTTGAAAATACACTCGCACCAAAGCTAGAGGTCCCAGAGAATTGGGAAAAGTACTGGAATGAATATGGAGAAGGGCTGTTGTGGCAAAGCTGGCAGGAAAAGTATCCAGAGCAGACACCATCTTCTGAACCGTGGAACCTTCCTGATACGAAGGAAGAATGGGAGCAACATTACAGTCAGCTTTATTGGTATTATTTGGAACAGTTTCAGTATTGGGAAGCTCAGGGCTGGACTTTTGTTGCCTCACAAAACTGTAATGAAGATGTTTGCACATCTCACACAGAGGTTGACCAGAAGGCTGAGAGCATCCTGAAAGCAGATGTAACGACTCTTTCATCTACACCTAACATAGTTGAGTATGAAACCCCTGGCTCACATGATAATGACCACACTGAAATTATTACTGGGATTAACAACATAACTCTGAGTGCAGAGGTAGTAGAACAGAGCCAGTTAGATTCCTCTGAACACTGTGACAAGCCGCTCAGTGAAATCACTGGGAAAGAGTGCCCTGCCTCTGGGGGAAGTGACTCCTGTAATGGAGCACCCAAGGAAAGTGACATATCTGAGAACAGAAGCTCAGACCAACCAGCTCAAGGTAGGATTATCCAGACTCAGTCATTCAGGTAATGGCTCTCAGTCTGCTTAACACATGAACCTTAATGAATGTTTTTATCCTATCTCAGTTTCATAACTACTCCTTCCTTTTGTACCTCTGTAGCCAGTAAAGGCAAGCCTGAAACTCTCTTGGGAAATTTACTTTACGGTGAACTTGCAACTTTTTCAGAACAAATGAATTAGAATTGGAAGCAAGCATTTGACAGGAAAATAAGTGCTTTGCTTATATTACTAATCTCTCATTTAGAAATGTGAAGTTGTATTAAGACACAACTACATAACCAGACTGGAAGTTATGATCCTCCTGCCTCAGCCTCTCCAGTCCTAGGATTGTAGTTTTGAACCAGTCCTGACCCCAAGTTTGCAGAGTTCTGTGGCTTTCTCTTTTTTCTGTGCTTCTGCATTCTCATTCCTTTCTGTTTTGATCCTCATCCTTTCTGGTCTGATGTTATATTGAGTCTCTGTTGTGTATATTCCTGATGCATCTGTCTTGGTTGCTTTCCTGTTGCTGTCAAAACCACCTTAAGGAAGGGAGTGTGTCAAAACCACCTTAAGGAAGGGAGTGCTTATGTTCTCGCACAGTTGAAGGTTTGGACCCCATGACAGACCCCAGGCAGCAGGACCTTGAAGCAGCTGATCTTACTTCAGCTGCAGTCAGGAAGAGAAGTAACAATTCATGCTCATACTCAGCTCATACTTTTTATGAAGTCCAGGCCCAAGCGCAGAAAATAGTGCCACCCACCTTTTAGGGTACTGTTCTCCTATGACAGATAACCTATTCAAGAAAACGCCCTAAGGCACCCTTGGAGACCTGTCTCCTACATGATTCCAGGTCCTGTCCCGTGGACCCTGACCATCACAGCTTCCCTACAAAGTTTGTATCACACTGGTCAGTGTATGGGCTGTATTCTGTATCACACTGGTCAGTATATGGGCTGTGCTCTGTATCACACTGGTCAGTGTATAGGCTGTGTCCTGTATCACACTGGTCAGTGTATGGGCTGTGTCCTGTA
>JADRCD010182795.1:0-17167 GCA_019843815.1 Montemys delectorum
TTTGCATCTCCAGGGTTGTCTCTCTTTCTGATTTCTTTATTGTTTCTATTTCCATTTTTAGATTCTGTATGGTTTTGCTCATTTCCTTCACCTGTTTGATTGTGTGTTCTTGTAATTCTTTAAGGGATTTTTGTGTTTCCTCTTGAAGGGCTTCTAGCTGTTTACCTGTGTTCTCTTGTATTTCTTTGAGGGTACTATTTATGTCTTTCTTAAAGTCCTGTATCATCACCGTGAGAAGTGATTTTATATCTGAATCTTGCTTTTCCAGTGTAATGTTGTGTCCAGGACTTGTTATGGTGGGAGAATTGGGTTCTGATGATGCCAAGTAACCTTGGTTTGTGTTGTTTATTTTCTTATGCTTGCCCCCTGCCATCTGGTTATTTCTAGTGCTATCTGCCCTTGCTAAATCTGACTGGAACCTGTCCTTCCTGTGATCCTGGTTGTGTCAGAACTCCTCAGAGTCAAGCTATCTCTGTGATCCTGTGATTCTGGGATCCTGTGATCCTGGGCTTGTTAGAGCACCTGGGAGTGGAGCTTCCTCTGGGTGTTGTGAGGCTGGCTGCAGAGCTTGTGCCCAAGGTCTGCACAGGAAACCAGCCCAGAGAGACCAGAAGGAACCTGAGCCACTGGGCTGGTGGAGTTCCTGTGCTTCTGGTCCTGCTGGTCCCAGGTACTCCAGGTGTTGGGACAGATGTGTCCTCCTCACCTCTGATCCTGGGCGTGTCCTCTTAGACTCTTTTCTCTTTAAGATACTCGTTCTCGCCCATGTAATATCTGTCAAAGTAATAATAGTGAACAAAGAACATAGTAAACCATATTCTATAGAACAATGTAGATAAATATCAGAGCATGCACTGTGTTAACTTACTTTTGATACATAAAATTCAAGGCAAAACAAATTAATTTCCAGAACAGAAAGCAGATCAGTCCATAAATGAGGCAAAAAATATTAGTTTGCCAATGGTCATGAAGATCAGTTTTGGGGCAAAGTATAATAGTTTCATATTTGTCCTCATATGTAAAAACATACCAAACTATATATTTAGATATATTTAGTGTACATATGTTAATTAAAATTCAATAACCTGTTAAAATGAAATACTTTAAAATAGGCTTCTGGAATGTCATTATAAGAACTAACTGAAGCAATTGAAGCCATGGCACTTGACTTCTACATCTTTAAGTCTAGTCAAATTTTAATGGATTCCATGGTAGAAATTTTATTTTTTTTTTGCTAAGATTGATATAGAGCTTTAGTAACTGAGAGAAGAACTACAGAGTGTTGTGGTTTACACTTGCAGTTTGGGTCTTATGTTCAGTGATAAGTGATCTCTATATAACCACCATACCGGTTCAAGGAGCTCTCTTTTTCTAGAGACCATTCCCCTGGATTGAGACAGTATCTTGGAAAGTTTAATGGTTATATGTGTGTCAATAAACTATTCATTATTTTCTACCAGCTTCCCAGATCCTAGGCCAGCTTCAGGCCCAGACATTTTCTGACTGGCGATCAATATATCTCTTACCACTGTCTATGATAACTGGTGAAATAAGGCCAGTGATCCCTTGTTTATTATTACATTATAGATGATGGAAACCCCAGAGGGCACAATCATCCCCTAGTATGTATGTAGAGGTTTTCTCCATGCTGGAGAAAGCAGCTATTGGTGAAAAGGTGGATGCAGCTACTTATGCTAACTAGCAAAAATGCATAGGTTCAGAGACGATTGAAGAACTGTTCTCACTCTTATATCTTCTTAGTAGACAGCTCTTGTAGGTGTTTCAGTTGCTCATCCTAATCGCTTTTGAGGCACATCCTTATGACTAAAGAATCAAGCAGGGTTTTCTCTTTTTCTCAAGAATACCTGTTGGCAATGTGTTAGTCAGCATCATTCCAATGGATTCTTATAGAGAGTTGTAAGTTATAAGAAAGGAAGAAAAATTATTCTAAGTATTGTAGATTGTACCACCCTGTCACAAAGTTTTCAAGAGTCTCAATGTAATTGCAGTCCTAAAATGTCCAAGGAGCTATTTTATTAAATGGAACTTCTAATCACCAAAAGATACTTTTCAAAACTACTATCATAGCAAACAGAGGTGTTAGATTACTTGAAATCATCAACAAGAAGGGTAAGAAATGCTGTGGAAGTGAAGTGCACTCCGCAGTGGAGGGCTCAAATTCTCCAAACCCAATAGCCAAGGGAAGCATCTAGTTCATGGAGAAATCTAGGTTTTCTTTTCTTCCTGAAAAATACTTCATAGGAGTATAACAGATGATGAAAAGGCGAGTTTGGGTTATGTGTGTAGTCCTGTACATTTTCAGAAATGAAGCACATATTCACTGTGGGACCAAGAAGCAGCAACTGTTCAGCATCTAGATAGCTCCACCCTACAAGTTCCCTTGTATTTACTAAGTACTCATCCCACCAACATGTCCTGACCTCAAATACCACAGAGCATATTTTTTCTTTTCGTACTTTATATACATAGAATTATGTAATCATTTATCACATCTGTTTTTTCTTATGCAATACTTTGTATATGAGACTTGTTACATATGCTAGCAGTTCTTTTCTCTCATTGCATCTCATTTCCATTCTGTGAAGGTATTACAATTATTTGTAATCTATTCTGTCACTGATGGACATTTGCATGATTTCCAGTTTTTGGAAATTATTTTTATGCCTGGATTTGTTATACACAGCTCATCAGGGTATTCCCTGTTCTATCTGTATATTCTCTTTCTTATAACAGTCTTTGAGCATATCCCATTTTATTTTATCAGATTACTGATCTCCTTCATAATGACTATAATTGTTATACACTCTGGATAAGACTCATGTTGTAAATACATTTTGCAAATTACTCATCCCTTTCTGCAGATTGACAGTTTTCTTCTTGAAATGGAAATTTTCTACTGCCCCCCTCTTTTTTTTACAAGGTATGTGATCTTGAGGTATTATTCCGTTTTCACTAAATTGAAACTTTACCAACAGTAAAATGAGATATTTATTCTTTCCATTTTGTTCTTGAGTTTGTATTACATATATTCTTTGACAAAGACTGAGTAAAGTTCTAAATCTACATTTTTGAGTTTCTTATCAGCTATCTCAGAGTGGAAGTATAGGAAGCAAAGGAGCACTGGTATCTCTGAGAATGGGTGATAGAAATAGGTCACCTATACCTTCTTATTTTACCTTCCTATGGTTCAGATAAATGTTTCCCAAAGGTTCATAAGCTATAAAGTTAATCTCTTTTTAGGAAACATTGGCATGTAGTGGAAGCTTTGGGAGGTATGGCATAGGGCCATTCTGTTACTAATCAAATGCTCTCAAAAGAAATTATGACATAGAAAATGTGGTATATTTACACAATGGAGTACATTCAGTTATTAAAAACAATGAATTCATGAAATTCTTAAGCAAATGGATGGAACTAGAAAATACCATCCTGAGTGAAGTAACCATATCACAAAAGAACACACAATTGGTATGCACTCACTGATAAGTGGATATTAGACCCAAATCTCAGAATGCCCAAAATATAATTCACAGATCACATGAAGCTCAAGAAGAAGGAAGACCAAAGTGTGAATGCTTCAGTCCTTCTTAGAGGGGGAACAAAATACTCATAGGAGCAAATATGGAGACATAGTGTGGAGTAGATACTGAAGGAAAGACCATTCATAGATTGCCCCACCTGGAGATCCATCTCATATACAGTCACCAAACCTAGACACTATTGTGGATGCCAAGAAGTGCTTGCTGACAGGAGCCTGAGACAGCTGTCTCCTGAGAGGCTCTGCTAGAGCCTGAGGTGGATGTTCTTAGCCAATAATTGGACTGAGTTCAAGGTCCCCAATGGAGGAGTTAGAGAAGGGACTGAAGAAGCTGAAGGGGGCAACCCTATTGGAAGAACAACAATATCAACCAACCAAACACCCCAGAGCTCCTAGGGACTAAACTACCAATCAAGGAGTACACATGGTGGGACTCATGGCCCCAGCTGCATATGTAGCAGAGGATAGCCTTCTCAGGTATCAATGGGAGGAGAGGACTTTTATGCTGTGAAGGCTCCCAGTGTAGGGGAGTTGGAGGGCAAGGGAAGCAGGAGTCCATGGGTTCATAGGGGAACACCATCATAGAAGCAATGGGAGAGGGAATAGGATAGCGAGTTTCTGGAGGTGGGAGGTAGAAACCAGGAAAGAGGACAACATTTGAATTGTAAATAAAGAAAATGTCCAATAAAAAAAGAAATGATGTAACCCCAGGATCTTCTGCCTCCTCTCTTGCCTTCTTGATCATAAAACAGGCAATTTGTTTCATTATGTTTGTGATGTTTGTCGTTCTAATCTTGTTTGTCAACTTGATTATATCGAATAAACTAAAACCCAATAAGCACAACACCCCTATGTGGGTTTTCTTGATTGGATCACTTGAAGAAGACTCAGTTTAAGTCTAGGCCATTTGAGGCAAGAAGATTCACCCTACACTTGAATCATTTCAGATCAGTAGAGCTACCATGGTCTGTGACATGCCTCCTGATGGATCAAATATATAGAAAGGGAAGCTTTTTTGAAGCTTTTGCTTTTTGCCTGCTTGCTCTCACTATGGCTGGCAAGTCTATCTATATAGTATTGCTAAGGCCATTCACTAGTACTACAACTACAAGACAGAGTGAAGCTCAGGCATCCAGACTCCAGAACTGATAAAACTACCAGAAGTTTTTTTTCCTTTCCATTGGTAAAGTCACTGTTGGACCAACAAGGCCACAACCTGTAAGCCACTCTAATAAACCACACACACACACACACACACACACACACACACACACACACTCATTTTATTAGTTTTGTTCCTCTAGAGAACTCTTGACAATCTAGAATGATACAGGTTGTGGTACCAGAAGCTCTAGAGAAATAGAATGATTAGGATAAATTATTTAAGTGCCTGGAACAGACTTTATCTTGCTGATACCAAGACTTACTAATATCCTTCCTAGACACATGGGACCACTGAAAGTCCACAGTGTGAACTATTCAAAGAATTTACCAAGACAAATGGATTTGATTATTCTGATTTACCTACTGTAAGGATTAAGACAGCAAACAATCCCTTCATGGTTTCTGCTTCACTTCCTGCCTCCAGCTTCCTGCTTTAAGTTCCTGCCCCGACTGACTCCTCTTCATGAGAGACTGTGGTTGGGACATGAAAGGTGAAAAAAACCCTTTACTTCCAAGTTGCTTTTTGTTGGGTTGTTTTATTATTAAAATATAAATTCTGACTAAGACATGTTTTACTTATCATTGGGAGGAACCACCCTGACTCCACTTTGTTCCTGGGGTCCATTTTCAGTCTGTAGTTAAGTTTCTGTGTAGTTTACAAATTAAGTTTCTGTTTTGCAGAACTGGCTTGTATCCCACTCAGTAACCATAGCACACCTGCAACAAATGATTCCAGGACAATCTCCTTAACTGCTTTGTAAACTCTTAACTGCAGGAATTCCCTTTGTGCAAACAACCATACTTGTTTGCAGATTTCCCCTACTCTAAGACATTGCCCTATAAAAGAGGTAAGGCTCTGGCTTGATATCTGGAACTCCACCTTGAGGAAGAGTCAGCTGCCAGACCAGCTTGGCTGGACACAATAAATCTTATTTTGATCTGGACGTAATTTGTGGTTGGTGGTCTTCCTCCTCACATCTGTGGGATTAACATTTGAAATCTTATATCTCTTCTAGAGGAGGAGAGCCATGGGCTCCCTTAATATAATACACCAGAAGGTTGAAGATATCTATTAACTACAGAAATGTGAGTTTTGGGAAGCTTTGATGTTAAAGCGTCCCTAAGACTGAAAAGTTCCCTAACCTAAAGAAAGAGATGTCCATGAACATACAAGAAGCCTACAAAACTCCAAATAGACTAGACCAGAAAAGAAATTCCTCCAGTCACATAATAATAAAAACACCAAATGCACTAAACAAAGAAAGAATTTTAAAATTAGTAAGGGAAAAAAGGCAAGTAACATATAAAGGCAGGCCTATCAGAATTACTCCAGGCTTCTCACCAGAGACTATGAAAGCTAGAAGATCCTGGGCAGATGTCATACAGACCCTACAAGAACACAAATGCCAGCCCAGGCTACTCTACCCAGCAAAACTCTCAATTACCATAGATGGAGAAAACAAGATATTCCATGACAAAACAAAATTTACACAATATCTTTCCACAAATCCAGCCCTACAAAGGATAATAGATGGAAAACATCAATATAAAGAGCAAAACTACACCCCAGAAGAAGCAAGAAAGTAATCTTTCAACAAATCCACACAAACCTAATTCCACCTCATACAACAAAAATAACAGTTCATCACAATTACTTTTTCTTAATATCTTAATATGAAAATTATTACTACCAACACATCCTAATCGATTGAAATCCAAAAATATGAGGAATTAGAAAATTCCTATGGTGATAAAGGTAATACAAAACAAATAAAAACAAAACCTTCGTAGAATTTTACTTTCTGTATTTTCTTGTGCTCTAGTTCACTTTCTGATACTATTATAGTCTTTGTGTTTCCTAAGGAGAGGTCCAATGGAGGTCACAGAATCACAGAAGCTGTACTGGGACATGCTTTCACACATGAGCTTTTGACCAAGTGATTTCTCTGTGTATGTTTTTAAAAAATCTGCTAAATAGTGTTTATGCATCAACATTTCTAGGTGCTTTTGAAGAATCTTAATCAATGAAGAGCCACTGGACACAGGTGACTATTGAACATCTGGCATATTGTTCATCCAAATTGAGATATTGCTGTAAGTTTAGCACATAGACTTGATTCTAAATTCATGACAGAGTTGATTTATTTTTTAGCACCCATTAAAACAAAAATATTTTAGCTATGATATGTTAAAATGTTAAATTTAATTTTTATCCTCTCATTTTTCTCACCTTCTCCCTC
Source organism: Montemys delectorum (assembly GCA_019843815.1). Taxonomy (NCBI): domain Eukaryota; kingdom Metazoa; phylum Chordata; class Mammalia; order Rodentia; family Muridae; genus Montemys; species Montemys delectorum. Next base: position 6,964 of record JADRCD010182795.1, read on the forward strand.
CTTTGCTCCCTTTAGCCCCTTCTTTCCTTTATGTCTTCCTTTCTTTTTGGGGTGTGTGTATGTGTGATTGAATGGAGCCCAGGAAACTGCATACAAAATGTGGCTTATGTTTTTCTAATAGTTCTAGTTATGTCTATGGGTTCACTACTGTCCCACTTAAGACAGGTTCTATTTATCCCATTTCATTCAAACCACAAGGAGAAATAGCAGAAAGGGGAGGAAATGTGACTATTTCTTCTTGCCTCCATCTTTCCCAAGATGCTTTATTTCTTGCCTCCTTTGGGGTGTAGAGTCAAAGCCACAGGTGTTCTGTTTTTGCTCCTTCCACAGGCCCTCCTCTTAAAAGACTTGTTTTTTTCGTGTTTCTCTCCCTTCAGGTACACCTATCTCTCTGGCCATTTTCATTCTAGCTAAGTTCTCTTTCAAATGCCTTTAGAGAAATCCTAGGCTTATTGCCTCTTAGAATGCAAAGACTGGTAAATATGATATGGGTTAAATTTTGTGTCTTGAAATGCTTGACCCTGGCTGGTGTGATTGAGAAGAAAATCCCTGCTGCTAAACTACCCATAGGGAAGACTGGAAGAGAGAAAGGCACCCAAATTTATTATTTAGAAATACTGTTGCTATATAGTAATGTTTATAGAGTGCTTGACTATGTCAGTTAACACTGATTAATAACCAGGCAGTTGCCAATAGGTTCAATACATTACTTCATTTATCCTAGCAACAAACTATTTTGTGGCCATTATTATCCCCATTTTACAAATGAGCACTGAGGCTTGACCTCTCCAGCACCCCATTCAGCTTAAATTTAAACTCTAATGATCAGACTTTAGTGCTTACAAATTTAATAATTGTATCTCGGACTGCCTAGAGTAAAACATCCCAGTAGAATTACCAGTCTTTCCTTTCTAACAGGCAATAAGCCAGAAATTTCTCTAAAGGCAGAGAAGCATTTGGAAGGGAACTTAGAATGAAAATGGGCAGAGAGATAGGTGTACTGGAAGTGAGAGAGAAAACAAGTCTTTCCAGAAGGAGGCCCATGAGAGGAGCAGAAGAACAGCACCTGTAGCTTTCTACTGAGCTCCCCAAAGAGAGGTAGGAAGAGGTAGTTATCCCACCATCTTCCTGTCTGATATGGACTTGGTGATTGATAGCTTTCAGTGTCTTGTAGTCACTGTTCCTGTTGGTGTTCTCTAATAAACAAGAAGAAAGTATGGGCTTTAATCCCATTCCCAAATATTTTCCTGTCTCTTTTGACCTGTACCTTCAATCTATTTTTATTATTGCTCTCACCCTGCCCTGCATTTCCTTTCAACTCATCATCAGAATTCCTCTATGTAGCCTAGATAAGCAGCCACAAACTCACAGTCTCCCTGCTCCAGCCTCTGAGTGCTGGGTGACTGATGTGGGCCTTCTTGCTTTCTTGCTCATTTGAATGACTTGGGCAAAGTGAAAAGGCTATGTAATAGCAGCAACTGGGGATTAATTGTAATCTTATTAATGTCATCAACTGGGGATATCAACAAGGAGTCAGCGTTAGAAGAGGGGAAACTGATTAAGAATGTCTCTCTTAGGACTGGAGAGATGGCTTAGCAGTTAAGAAAACTGACTGTTCTTCCAGAGGTCTTGAGTTCAGTTCCCAGCAACCACATGGTAGCTCACAACCACCTATGATGGGATCCAATGGTCTCTTCTGATGTGTCTAAAGAGAGTGAGAGTGGACTCACATAAAATAAGTAAATAAATAAATAAATAAATCTTTTTTAATTAATAATTTTATTTGTTTACATTTCAAATATTATCACCCTTCCCAGTCTCCCCTCCACAAACACCCCACCTCACCCCTTCCTTTTGCCTCTAAGAGGGTGCTTCCCCCACCTACCCATCCGCTTTGGCTTCATCCCTCTAGCCTTTCCCTTCTCCCGGGCATCAAGCCTCCGCAGGACCAAGCGCCTCCCCTCCCACTGATGCCAGATGAGGCAGTCCTCTCCTGTAGCTGGAGCCATGGACTGGCTCATTCATACTCTTTGGTGGTTTAGTCCCTGGGAACTCTGAAGGGTTAATTGTTACTGTTGTTCTTCAGATGGGGTGGCAAACACCTTCAGCTCCTTCAGCCCTTCCCCTTATTCTTCCATTGGGGTCCCTGGGCTCAGTCCAATGGTTGGCTGTACCTGCATGCGTCAGTCATGTGCTGGCATCTCAGAGGGCAGCCATACCAGGTTCCTGTCTGTAAACACATCTTGGCATCGGCAATAGTGTTGGATTTGGTGTCTGCGGATGGAATGGGTAATAAGTAAATATAAGGAGTGCCCTTGTTTGGATAGGAATTAGAGAGTAAGTAGCAGAGTCTCAGAGTTTTCTCTCCATACTTCCTGGGTTTTCATTGCTAAAGTGAGTCTAACCGCTGAGACTGTCAGTTCACTTTTCTCCCTCTGCCGCTCCTCTTCCATGGTCTTTAAGAGAGCGCCATTATCATGAAGATTCTCTTAATAATAATTTCCCCATTTGCTCATTGAAAAGTTGCTTCTTCTAATGGCTGCATATCATGTATTCAGAGGTGTGAGCCCCCCCAAACTTTGTCGGAGATACAGCTACAGTTGGAAGAAATGGACCTTTTCTTGTATTGCCTATAATGTTCTATTTATGTGTAGATAAAACCCAGTTTAGTAATAAATAGACAAATGTCCCTAGGAAATCCAAAATGAGCAGATTTTCCATGTTTTTGAGGCTGCTCTTATTACTCTTTTTTTTTTTTTTTTTTTTTTTTTCCTCAGAATAGAATCCGTTTCTTTCCCATAACAGAGATGATCGGGATAACAGATATTTTCCTCCAGACAGGCCCAGATACTCTTTATTACATGGCATAAACACAAAGCACTGGTATTTGTTTGAAATATGCCCCAAAAGCCTCCAAAAGGGAAAAAGTGTGTGAAAATGGCATGAATTAGGACAGGCTATAATATTCAGAATGTACAGTCTGTACTCAGCCTTGCTGTTTTGCAAAAAACATCTAAAATTTATGCTTTTAGATTTGTCAGTTTAAAATTGTGAGCTGTATGTTAGCCTGGCTCAGTAAAATATTGAAGATACTGCTGTAGATCAGAGAGTGGGGGAGGGGAGAGTAATACATCACAATCGAAAGCATCACACAGGCTTTATAAATTCTGCAGAGATTTTTATCCCATCTCATTTGTGAATTTCGGGATTTGCATATTATCTTCCTTTTCTTCCCTTAGATATTTATGAAGGACAATAAATTATATTGTTTTTCTGTTACTCTCTGAGGCACACTGTCAAAGTAAACACTCTAAAAAAATGCAATATCCTGAATAAATATGTGTGGACAAATCACATCACCAAAAAGATTAGGACAAGAGGTGACTGGGTTTACTGACCCATTGTGATGAAAACACTGAGACTGAAGCCCCCACGTTCCTTCCAAAGCAATGCAGTCCCAACTCTCTTCATTTTGAAGCTCTACAGAAGACAAATTTCCCCAATCACTATCTACACTCACCTAAAAGGAAAAGCACATAACATGAAACACAGGAAAAGGAAAGCACTTTGGGTCTCGTTCAAATAATTCCTGATGCCACTCACAGAATATCAAGGAAATGAAAAAGACAGGCCTAAAGACCATGCTGAAGCTAGAGAATCTAAATTAAGCCATGCTTTAATTTTTAGTCTTTCAGAGACAATGCCTGTCTTTGTTAGAGATTCTATTGCTGTGATAAAGCACAAGGACTAAAGTAACCAGGGGAGGAAAGGGTTTATTTGGCTTGTATGTCTAAATCAGATTTCATCCTTGAACGAAGCTAGGACAGGAACTCAAATACAGCAGGAACCTGGATGCAGAGGCCCTGGACAAATACTGCTTAGTGCTTTCTCCCTCTGGCTTGATCATCCTGTTTCTTATAGAACCTAGGACCACTAGCTCAATGAAGATACTACTCACAATAGGCCGGGTCTTCCCCCATCAGTCTTAAGAAAATACTTTACAGTCCAGTATTATGGAGGTATTTTCTTGATTGAGGTTTCCTTCTTTTAGATGACTATAGCTTGTATCAAGATGACAAAAACTCTCCATCACAATGTCCTAGCCTTTGAACTATGTTTGTCTTTTTCATTAACCCAAACAAGGAGATCTTTAAAGTTGGCCTGGAGACTGCATGGTCCAACTTTATATCCTTTAGTAATAAATTTTATTCAACCATTGGTGATTATATTAGCTCCTTCAACTATTTCCTAGGATACTTGAGATATAGTTTTGGAATATGAGTAATCTGGTTCTATTGGATACTGAAAGGAAGGTAATTGGAAAGCTATCCATTCCTTCAAAGAGTTCTACAAATAAATCTAAAAAATTGATTGCTCACAAAAGCATGCTGTTAGAATATTACATTTAGAAGCAGATTTTTTTCTTGTCCCCTTGCCTGACCCCAGCACTTGAAATATAATCTAAGCTTTCACATATTCTTGGTCCTACTAGCAGGCTGCATTCATAGCCTGCTCTTCTTTTTGTATCTAGCAACAGGGTCCTCCAAAGCTGCCCAGGCTGGTCTTGAATTTGAAATGTTCTTTCCTTTGTTTCCCAAGTAGCTGGAATGGTAGACATCAGACATCAGCCATAAGTCCTGGAGAAGAAAATTTTTTTTTTTTTTGGATGCAGACACTGTCTTTATTGTATTGGTCTACTCAGTACAGACATGGAGTTGGCTCGGTGACTATGTTGCCTTACAATTGAGACTGAGGACATGCTGACATCTCAGATGAGAGAAGAGCATTTAAAAATTCATCAATTGGGTCTCTACTTAGAAGTCAGCTATTTGAACCATTTTCCCCAATATTTTTCCTGACTCTTTAAATGGTGGATTTTATCTATTACTAGAGAGTCTGACACGTGTTCTAAGGGATCTCTATTTGTATCAGACACAGCACTGTTTGAAAGCAATAGCATGAAGGCCTTTGCCTGGGTATGGCGGCAGCCTAATGAAGGAACATAGGCAATCTTCCTCAAGCCATTGATTAAAAATGGATATGTGGCTTTTATGAAGAGAAATACATGAAGGTAGTGCATCCTTCCAGAATTCTTACTGTGCATGAGGTACCTTAAAAACCTGTTAATCCCAAGGCCAATATTCACAGTCTGTTGTGTTCTCAACAGAACATTAGTATCTTGTTAATAAGTAGGTATGTTCTTAACTTTCTTAACATGGACATGGTCACAAGAATCTGTTATTAGTGGTAGTAAATATCATTCTGAACCAAAATTCTGATCATCTACAGCATGCTAATGGAATAGAATTGAATGGTAAGGCAGACGCTTTCCCTGGTCTTAAGCTAATAAGACAAAATTGAAGTATCTAACATGGAGGAAAGACTAGAAGAAAACCTCTGTAGTTATTCCACATATAGTTTTGCCTCTGTCTTTCTAGCCTTTTTAGTTTCTTACCTTTCAACTATCTACAAATATAAGCTTCCTCTCAAAACAGGAAAGAGAAATAATGGAGAGAAGGGAGCCTGTCATTACATGGCATATTGGAGAACTCATCTTAGAAACACACACTACTGTGAAACTGCTGACTTTTCTTTTTTTAGCCAAATTCCTACGGTGGGGTGGTTTCAATAAGTAAAGTCCCCCTTAGTATCAGGCATTTTGAATCCCACTGTTGGTGTTTAGTGAAGTTTGGGACGAAGCCTCTCTGGACAAAGTATGTCACTGAGTACAAAGCTTCTAGTTCACTTTCTCTGCTTCATACTTGCAGCTTGTGTGATACCCCAGCTTCCTTTCCTGCCATCATGCCTGCCTACCATGATGGACTCCTTGGAACCATAAGCCAAATAAATTATTTTTTCCATTACTTTAAGTCCAGGTGTTTCCTCACAGCAATATAAAGATGGAAGGGCATCTCCAGAATGAGACAGAGACCTTGGATAAGAATCAATGGGGGTGACCTTAGCTGTGACTCACAACATTGGGGATATGAAACCTGAAGAGGCTACCTCCTATAGCCAGGCAGGAACTCCAATGGAGTCATAGAGATACCAACTAATCCACAAAACTTGCAACCCAAAATTTTCTTGTCTATAAGAAATGCAGGCATGCAGACTGAGGGTACAGTCAGCCAATAACCTGCCCAACTTGAGACCTATCCCATTGACAAGCACTAATCCCTGACACTAATTAATGGTACTCTGTTATGCTTGCAGACAGGAGTCTAGGTCTAACATGGCTGTCCTTTAAGAGGCTCCACCCAGCAGCTGACTCAGACAAATACAGACACCTACAGCCAAAGAGTAGATGCATCTTGGAGACTTCTATGGAAGAAAAGGAGGAAAGGTTGCAGGCCCCAAAGGGGATAAGAACTCCACAGGAAAATCATTAGAGTCAACTAACCTGGACCCTTGGGACTTTCAGAGTCTGAACCACCAACTAAAGAACATGGGTTGGCTGGACCTAGGCCTCTCCACACATATGTAGCAGATGTGCAGCTTTGTCTTCATATGGGACCCGAACAACTGGAGTCGGGGCTATCCCTGAAGCATTGCCTGTACATGAGATATGTTCTACTAGCTGGGCTGCCTTGTCTGGCCTCAATGGGAGAGGAAGTGCCTGTCCTCTCAAAGACTTGAAGTGCCAGGTTTAGGGGATACCTAAGAAGAACCCCACCCACTCAGAGGAGAAGGGGAAGAGGAGATGGGGGAAGGACTTTCCCCCATTAATTATTTTTTAAAAATTAACTAATACAAAGGGTTTATGTAAGAAGTTTATGACTTTATGTGTACACTAGTGTCTTTATAACTGTTCAGTGCCAGGAGTTCCTGTGCTCGGTAATGTTGGTAGATCCAAAGGATATTTTGACTCTAACAATTGTCTTTTATCCTTTACTCCTGTTCTCTTGTCTCCTTCCTAACCCCACCTGCATGTCATATAAATCTTAATGTTGTAAAAGTAAAATATAATACAATTAGTTTGAGAAGCTTTGGTAGTATCTAAAGTTATGAATCAGGAACTCCATTTCTGGGTATGCTTACTTCCAAAATTAAGGACTAGATAGTCCTCCTTAAGGAGGCAGATATGAGTATTCAAAGCCACACACTTAAATTATCGTGAGAAGCACACTGAGTACATATAACCACAATGAGATCGTATGTGTCAACACGAGTATGCAGAATATGTAGCTGTATGTAACAGCATAGCTGGAGTTACAAACAAAATGCAAGTAAAGGAAGTCAGATATAATTGAGTATATATTAGATGCAAATGTCAATAAATATATTGCAAATTGTCAGGGTAATGGCCATTTTGGGGGAAGCAGTAGTTGGAAGTCACACTTACACTACATACACACAAACACATACACAAACACTCACACACACACACACACACACACACACAGAGTCAAGTGTCAACTCATAAGCATAAATATGCTTAAGAAAGCACTTTCCCATCCCAGATAGATCATCATTATCAAAAAAGCTATATTTGTGATTGTTAACCTCTATCCCAATTTGAATGTGAGTGTTAGGACATAGCCTGATATGTCCCTGTTCTATGTTCTCAAAATTTTCCTAAAATAACACTGGGTCACTTATATCGTGATGAGTCTGATTAATCTTATGCTAGATTGATTATTGTACCTCTCTGGATGTGGCAGGGCAAATCCTGGTAATTACAGTATCCATGGACCTACTTCAACCTCAGAAATTTGCTTGAGTAAACAAGAGGAGGGAGAAAAGAAATTTAACATGAACTGTCATTGCAAAGAATGACTTTACAAAGGGCCTCATCTAAGCTAGACTTTGAATGATTTGTTGGAAATTAATCAATGAACAAAGTAGGGGAAATGAATGCTACCTTGCTAAGTGAGAGTGACTTGTGCTGTTTCTCTGTAAGCCTCATTTGATTATCATAATAATCCTATTATAATGGACATGGGAGTCTCATCTTACCCCTCTCTAATAATTAGCTAATCTAAGTAATATGTTCAAACTCACAGTGAGTGACCAGTAGTTGAAACAAATGCCTTAGTCCCCTTGCATGTTTTATTTCATAAAAATATCTGTATGTATTCTCCTGAGACAATGAACACCATAATAATGAATACATTATCTTGACTCTCATGGGTCTTTCAGGTGGACGCCTTTTGTTTCCAGTGGGCCAATAGGATATTCGTGTTTTGTCTAGAATAGGCTGTTATTTCTTTACAGTCTTAACCCATTTGCACCATAGAAATCTCAGGCAATTATTTAGGCTTTAAAACAATCTTGTCCACAGCTGAAAGAAGTTTGGATATAATATCCATCTAGATAATACCCCAAATGTGGAACTGGAGGTGAGGAAACAGTTTAGAAGTGAGGTTGGAGGGAGGAGTGGCTCCAATACAAAGACAAGGATTACCCTGGCTTCTGCAACATTGCAATGCCTGGTGCCCTCGATGCTCTTGCACGTAAGCCTCATGGTGTTTCCTAGTGCCTAGATGTTCATGAGCCCAGGACATGGCTAAAACTCTTAGCTCTCTAGCGTACAGAAAACCTGTCATCAATGGGAGGAGAGGCCCTTGACCATGTGAAGGTTCTATGCCCCAGTGTAGGGGAATGCCAGGGCCAGTAAGCAGAAGAGGGTGGTGTGGTGAGCAGGGGAGGGGGGAAGGAACAGGGGTTTGTTTTTGTTTCTGTTTTTTTAAATTTTATTTTATGTTATTTTTTTTGAGGGGAACCTGGGAAAGGTTACATTGTATGACATGTAAATAAAGAAAACATCTAAAAAGAAAAAAGAAAGAAAGAAAACCAGTCAATACACTTTGAAGTTTCATTTTTATATGTAAACTGCACAATTATGAAGCTGGGTATGATAGTGCACAGAACAACCAAACACATTGGAATGATACTATTTAATTATTGTCTTTGCAGATGATGAATTTAAGGCCCGCATTTATTCCATTTGTTACTGTTTGTTGTCTAACCAACCACTTTAAATGTAGTACCTTAAATTAGCACATTTTCATGTTTTTTGATAGATTGGAAAGGTTCTGGTTCTATTCAGAACTGGGTTCAGGTTTGTATATGAATGCTTGGTTAGCTGATGGGACAGTGGAGGTGAACTGGTCTAGAACAGTCTTGTTGATGTGGCTTGTGCTCTGGAATGATCTTTGAATAGGTTTCCCTAGCTTAACCTCACAATCAATGAATGAAGGCTATTGTTTCCAGTGCATTCTGCTGGAAAATCAAGATATAAACCTAGACCAAATTCAAGGGAGGGAGAATAGATTTTGCCACATGACCAAATGAGCAGAAAGCCCACATTTTCCAAGATAAGAATGTATAAAGACTCAAAGTCTTCGAAATCATTTTTAATCACTAGAGTAGTGGAACGGAGGCACTACTTAATGCTATTATGACCATTAGGGCAAAGGCAAGATCAGCTCAGTGTCCCAGGCTGAAGCCATATACCCTCCATTGTGCTTGCTGGCCCCCTGAGTGGTAATTGAGGTCCTCTTCAGAAATGCTAGCAATTTTGCTGGTGGTATGGATTTCATATGATGTTGTTTTCTTCTTATATTTCTTGGTTTTATTGTTAAAGTTAAGGAAAAGGACAACTTATAGTTGGCTATAACAACGTAGTGTGGATCATCTATAATCATATTTACATTTAAATTAAAGGGGGAAATACTTACTGCTTCATTGTTGGAAATCAAGGTAAATATGAAGGCAGATCTTTTGGAAGCTCAGCTGTAGGAGAGAGGGCCTTCTTATGCTATGAAAAGAAGGATATGCCAGGAGGCACTGACTCAGGGACATTGAGATAGGGCAGGAAAAAATGTATCTGACTCTCAGTTCACTACCTGGATCAGACTTTAATTGGAATAGGTTCTCTGAGAAGAAGAATGACTTGGACAACATGGTTTATTTTACCAGTTGTGTTAGAATTCTCCATGAGGAGAGAGAGAGAGGACCCTGAATGCAAACAGATGTGCCTGTGACAGTGGACCCTGGTGAAATGAGGTGGCCTATAACCTCTTTCATATGGCAGTGCAGAATTGAGAACCATAATATTCTATGTGATAAGCTGGTATCAACTGCTTATAGATTCTATTTTATACTTTGAATATCCTTTGGTGAGTACCAAGAAAGCTTATTTGATACTTCCCAGTACCCTCCTCCTCATACAGAAGATGCTGTCAGTGTCTCTGCATAATTC